>CM065661.1:12355676-12540676 GCA_033220385.1 Triplophysa yarkandensis
GTTCCTCCCTCTCTGTTGTTCGGTAAACATCTCATCTGAACGTGTGAAGCCTTCACATCTTAAGTCTCACGGTCTGCATTTTTTTTTAAACTTCAGGTTTTGACTTGTTTTACTTTACCTTTACTCGCAAATCGTGTATTGAGCCGTTGCTGTTTGATAAGCAATGTTTGGTTAAGAGATGCCTTGTAAAGTGAAAGTTCACCTGGAAGTGAAAAATGTATCACCGTTTACTTTTTTTTTCTTCTGGACAAGAAAATATTTTTAAGAAAGTTTGTTGTTTAACAACGACGGTGCCCAGCGTGGTTTTGTGTTCATGCAATGCAAGTAGAGAAGTACCACTGTTGTTCGGTTACCAACATTTTTCAAAATACCTTTTGTGCTCTACACTATAAAGGAAGTCTTACTAAAACTGAATTGTAACCCAAAATGAAAACAGTCATTAGGAGGTGTATTTAAGTTTGCTGACTTGCAAAACAGCCTCATCGATATTATTGTTGCCTTAAAAGGAGGGAATCGCCAGGACAGGCGTGTTGTTGTTGTAATAAGTTTTAAACTCCATAGTAACATGCTGAGTAGCCCAATAAAAGCAGAAAGTGCAAGTTAACTGTTTACAGTGAATTCCCTCCGCGCAGGCCCATGAGCTTTAATGATAGCTCCGCTCATGGTGTCACATTTAGCAGTAATAATACTGACTGCAGTGTCAGTCAAAGCCCATTGTTTTCCACCCTCTTCCTCAACTATGACCTCAATCACTGCAAGGTTTCGAATCTCTCCCTCCCTCCCTCCCTCCCTGCTTTAGTACTGTAAAGAGTGCCATTTTATCTCTGTCTCAGCTGAATCACCATCTCATTCAGATTAGCAGTCACATCCCGCTCACAGGATTTTAAAGTCTGCTCACCAGCCCCCTATTATTTGCAGACTGAGGTTGGATGTTTAAGACGGTTGTGATAAAGATATCTAGGAGCTCGCCCCTGTGGTTTTCTACAACTCACCTTTTAGCTTAATAGGCCGGTATTCATTTGTATCTTTGCGACAGTTTATATTATGCCGTGGATTTTAAAGCTTTTAAAGTAAATGATGGTTGGCAATTAGTCTTTCGGGATGAACTGCCACGCTCTCCCCTAAGAGAATGGTGCTTACAAAGATCTCTTTCTTTCTCTTCCATCTGTCTTTCCCTCCTTCTCTTCCTCTGATGCTCTCAGATTTCTGTGGCGGTGCTGGCCATAGCGCCATGGCTCAGACCCTTCAGATGGCGATCCCGAACTTTGGCAACAATGTCCTGGAGTGTCTGAACGAGCAGCGTCTGCAGGGGCTGTACTGCGACGTCTCCGTGGTGGTGAAAGGCCACACGTTCAAAGCTCACCGTGCCGTGCTGGCGGCCAGCAGCTCCTACTTCCGTGACCTCTTCAATAGCAGCGCAGGCAGCAAGACCCCTACGGTGGTGGAGCTTCCCCCTGCCGTGCAGCCCCAGAGCTTTCAGCAGATCCTGGCCTTCTGCTACACCGGCCGCCTCAGCATGAACGTCGGCGACCAGTTTCTTCTCATGTACACGGCCGGATTCCTCCAAATCCAGCAGATCATGGAGAAGGGCACAGAGTTCTTCTTGAAGGTCAGCTCTCCCAGCTGTGACTCACAAGGCCTTCACACTGAGGAGACGCCCCCTTCAGAGCCTCAGAGCCCCGTGACCCAGACGGCCGTTACTCAGGTGGCGGCTAACGGAGGTAGTGCGGTGGTGGCTACGGCAGCCAGCCGGCCTGCATCCTGCTTGACGCCGTTGCCCCTGGTGTCTCGGGTGAAGACGGAGCAGCCGGAGGCTTCGCCGTATTCAGTGGTGTGCACGCCGGTGGCCAAGCGACTGTGGGAAGGAAACAGTCGGGAAGGCGGAGGAGGCTCGGGAGGGACAGGCGGCGGAGGAATGAGGAAGGCAGCTCGGTTTTCCCAAGAGATGGCACGTGGAAGCGCCATCCAGCAGCAAGGTAGCATGGGTCTCGGTGTTGGTCTTGGAATGGGGGGTCATGGCGGCAGCACTAATGGAAATGGCAATGGGACGAGCAGCGCCACTCCAGAAGGCACCAGCCCTGGTACTCTTAGCGCGTACGCCAGCGATTCTCCCATCTCTTACCACGACGACGAGGAAGAGGAGGAGGGGGTGGATGACGGCACTGAAGAGCAGTACAGGCAGATCTGCAACATGTACACCATGTACAGCATGCTCAACGTGGGCGCTGCAGGTAAGACCAGGCTTACACCATACGTTTTTGGGGTGTCTATTTGAACATGTTGAACTATTCTCCACTTTGCTTAGATGGGAACATCAGATAAATTCACACTTTTTGTTAAATGCCTCAACTGTTCAGAACTCATGAATATTTTATCAGAAGGTCGTCTTATCTTCTCTCAGACGGCATGAAAACTGAATGTGTTCTGATGCGTTTGGATTTCACAGGTCTTTTATTAGTCTCAGTCCCCAGAGCTTTGTATTATCTGTCTGTTTTTTAGATTCAAAAGACTTGAGAGTTAGTTTAATCTTCGTAACTGTCTAGACTGCATGCACTGAGAACGCGCTTTTGTCTTCACATGTTTTCTATGAAGCAAAAAATAAACTCCAATGACTTTTTCTGCTATTCAGCTGGTGAGCGGGTGGAGGCCCTCCCTGACCACTCTGAGACGCGGCCCAGAATGCGCGGGCGACAGGATCTCGCCTCTTTACCTGCCGAGCTTATTGCCCAGATTGGTAACCGCTGTCATCCAAAATTGTACGAGGAAGGTGACCCAGCAGAGAAACTGGAGCTAGTTTCAGGTTTGAAATGTTTATACTTCTTTATACTTGGCTTTTTTATTTTTATTTGTATGCAAATATATATTATAAATGTTTTATTTATTATTATTTAAATATTACATAGCTACATTGGTTAATGTTATTATATTCTGATTTATGAAAAAAATATTTTTTTTATGGTATTCAATTATATTTTTTTATATTAACAACATTATAGCCAGCTTTATCAACACTCCTGTCCAAGTGTATATCTGATCAAGATATGTTACCCCTAATATCTTGGTAGTCTTTGTGACTTCTTGTGGCATTCTTGTTTATTTCTTACTCTTATACATTGCGTGTACAATGTGCGAGAACCATTGTTATTCTTCAGAAAGCAACCCATGTGCCATAAGGACTTGAATCAAAGGTGTGTCAAATAGTGTAATAGTGTCTTTGTTGTGCTCATGCAATCGTTCTTTAAAGCACTTTTTTGTTTCTTTCTTTTTTACAAAAACATCTGCCGAGCAAATAATGGGAAACCCAATCTATACATGTTAAAAACGGACTTCTCAGTCATGTTCAACTACCCATGAAAAGCAAATGATCTCATAGTTGATGGTGATTGATAGGTCAACCAAGTATGAAGCTGTGTTTTAAATATTGTGGCATCCAAAGGCTTTTGTGATTTGCCAAGGTTACGTGGCCCTAAGTGACTCCGAGATCAGTACACAAAACAGGAAGTCTGTTAAACCTTGGAACTTTATTTATATAGCAGTCATATATAAGCGCGCAGATCTGAGGTCTTCGCAGAAACGAGAAAAGAAAGCACATGAGCAAGATCAGACATGAAGTAATATAAAGTGGAAAATGAAATGAGAATTGAAAAAGATGAGAAAGACTAACGATAAAACGTTGAAATGTCATCAGAAAGTCATTAAAAGATGAATGAGTTCAAAAGCGCTGGAGGAATGAGGAGCTAAAATGGAAATGATCAGAGACAAAGACAGAAAATACTTAGTTAATTAAAGCATGATAGAAAATAAGCTTTGAGTTTGAAACTTATTTTTTTCTTATGTTGACAGACTTGGCCCTTGGATTATTATCCCCAAATCCATTTTAACATTTTATTTCATCTTATTAAAGGCATATATTTTATATCAGGGAATATAGATTTTATTCTAACATAAAAAACAAATGGAATACAAAGGCCTGTAGCCTTACAACATGATGTGTTAGTAATATTTTAACAAAGTTATTAATGTACCACAGCATTATCTTTTCTCTAAGGGTTTTACATTTTTGGCCAAGCCTCCTTAAATTTTTCCATAAGCTGAACATCAGTTTGCAATCCCAACTCAACTTTCAACGTGCACACAAAATTTGTATAACATATTCAAGTCTTTGAAACATTGATGTCTTTGCCCTTTCTTTAAACAAAGAAATCACTTTGGCCCCTACTCTGTGTGTTTACATTTCAGAATTTCTTAGTTTTTAGTACGTTCCCCAGCATGCAGCTGGCACGATTTCCACAAGTTTGTGCAGTACCTGATGATCCGTGTTATCCCAGCAGGACTTGAGATTGTTCCAAAGATCTTGTGTGCTTCAATGAGAATCACGGAAATTTGTCTTGCTGTAAAAAGTGTTAACATATTCACTGTCACAGATTTCTTATATTTGTTCAGGGATCAACAAATATTGCATAGTCCTTCTTTTTCCTAATTTTAAAAAAAATAAAATATTGTTTCATGCTATGTATGTGTTAAGGATAATTAACATTCATGTGGCATCTTTTTTGTCATTAGTATGCATTCATGCAAATCAATGACTCATAAAGAGTTAGTCATAATCTTTTATCATTTGTCAGTTCATATACATTAATATGAACGAGGCTTCACACCATTTTAAGTGATTCTTTTTTTCGGGTTCACAGGCACCAGCGTGTACATCTCACGAGCTCAGCTGATGAACTGTCACGTCAGTGCAGGCACCAGACACAAAGTTCTTCTGAGGAGACTGCTTGCTGCTTTCTTTGATAGGTGAGTCTGAAACATCCTGTCTTTTTCTTCTGCGGTTGTGAGGCTGTATGTTCTGCTGTAACTCTTCTTCCTCTCTCTGCTTAAACAGGAGCACTCTGGCAAACAGCTGTGGAACTGGCATCCGTTCCTCCACCAATGACCCCAGCCGTAAGCCACTGGACAGTCGTGTGTTGCATGCAGTCAAGTGTG
This sequence comes from Triplophysa yarkandensis, assembly GCA_033220385.1. NCBI lineage: Eukaryota > Metazoa > Chordata > Actinopteri > Cypriniformes > Nemacheilidae > Triplophysa > Triplophysa yarkandensis. Next base: position 12,360,663 of record CM065661.1, read on the forward strand.
AGTTATCTTGTGCCCATGTTTGAGTGACATTTCACCCACAGGTTCCAGGATGTACTAAAAGACAGATGTTAACGCTAGTTGTGTTAAATGTCATAAACCACGACTTTAACATATCTTCTACGCATCTTAAATTAAAAAAAAAAATTGGCCATTTAAAATGATTCTAGTATATTGTAAAGCAGTATAGCGATGCATATGAGAAATGGTTCTCAAATTATGAGGAATTATATTAAAAATATGAGGAATGTTGCATGGTGAGACTGAGATTTTAAAAAAACCTCTTTGGTTACTCATTAATATGCAGGGTCAAGCAAAATATATTCTAGCTCCATCAAATATATTTACATAAACATATCAAATATAGCACCCTATTTGATGTAAACATTTGTTACATTTGCATTAATATTTAAACATACAGTTATTTTGGAATTGCCATTGCCAACTTGCCACTGGCAGGTGTCGCAAAAAGAGTTGCATCACTTGACCCTGTCCCTTATGGGTCTGTCAACAGTTTACTGCCAGAACTTTGCCACCAGCTTTAAGGAGAGCGAGATGAACGCCATCGCAGCGGACATGTGCACTAACGCTCGACGCGTGGTAAGGAAGAGCTGGATCCCCAAACTGAAGCTACTGATGGCTGAGGGCGACGCCTATGCCAATTTCCTTCCCGACAGCATCAAGATGGAAGCGGACGGCCTGGGGGCGGAGCCTTCATTTGAAACGGCTAGTTTGGAAGGAGGCACTCCTGTGGAGACTGGAGGTTCCTCGGGCGAGTCTCTGCAGGGTGTGGGCGGAGACAGTGGCACTTTGTTTCAGTGAGTTGCCCACCGAGGAAAGCCCTGCCCCATCCCCTCTGCCACCCCAACTACCACCCACCTCCCACCCTGCTGCGTGACTCTGGGCTCTGCTGCTTCTGCCTGGGATGGGAAGGGAGAGTCGGGTAGGAGATTGGAGAATATGGAACAGTCTTTAAAGGCTAGTGTAAGGAAGAGGAACACAAGGGGTTTACAACGGGGCACCATTTTCTTTTCAAATGTTTTTTTTTTTTTTGCTGAATAACCCTTTTTTGCACAGAAGTTCCCTTTGCCTCCATGCTCCGCTATAAATATATAGTCACAATACTAAGTGCATAATTAGGACCAGAAAGTTTTCCAATGTCTCGCACACACACAAAAACACATAATGGAGGCTAAGGTTCCCTTATTTTACTGTACTGAAATTGAATGTATTAGTTTGTAGCATCTGGCTGTGTGAGACTAGCCGATTGTATTTGGCCCAAAAGAGAGGGAGACTGCAAATGTGCTTGTCAGAAGATCTAAGGAACAGCAGATGAAGAAAGCGTTAAGAGAGGAGGAAAGGAGAAGTAGGTTGCATATTCTGTGTCTCTGAAATGGAAAGAATTCGATATCCTCCTCTCCTTTCATTCCTCTCGAAAATATGCGGGATCTTTTTCTGCCACGTTCTTTGTTTTATGTCTGCGTTTTCTCCTCTCCCCTTCTGCTTTTTGTACTACGTGTGATATATAAATCCAGAGTTGATGAAAGATAAAAGACTGTAATGGATAAAAATATATTTATCTGCTCGCACCTTTGAAGTGCAAGAGATGGAGGGATTGTTTTAAAATCTCTGATGTATTTTTTTTTGTTTTAATTTTTTTTGACGAGACACCTTGCTTCGGGGCTTTAAATGGAAATGGTAGGACTATTTTTGCATGAGGATGATCTTGGTGCTTGGCTCGTTTCTGACCCTCTTTTATGATCATGTCATCCACAGGGCTGAATTTGGTGAATCCAATTTAGGAAAAGTTGGGTCTATTGATTGGTGCAATGGTTTACCAATACAATTCAAAGAACTAGTTGGTTAAATGTCAGACTGATTTTGTAGGAAGTAAATATGTTTTTAGATCTTTTCCGTATGTCTTTTAGCTTTCTCCACCCCTTCCACATTTTCACACAAGGAGACTTTTACAGCCCGGGGGAAATCATGCTTCTCATTGTTAGTCACTTTACTGTCTTAATGATTGGGTCTGACTTTGTGTGTGTTTGGGAGTGGAGGAGGGTTTACATTGCCTGTGTCCCAGGAGAGGAGGTGCTGAATGATTAAGCCCTTCCATGTCGCCCATCTCCCTGTTTGGGCAGCTGTGTGTGCGCGCATGTGTGAGTGTGCCTGTGCTCGCTTAGGCAAGCATGTCTGTGTCCGCCCAAGTCACCATCTGTATACATTCCTTGCACATAGTTGGCAGTGCGTGTTTGCATGTGGGTGATGTGTTGATCTGGGGATTTAAGGTATGTTTGTTCCATTGTTTGTGCATGGGAGGCACATCCTGTGCAGACGCTTTTAAAGTAATTCGGCCATCTGTAAGTTCCAATAACCCATGTACTTTTGCATATGCCTAGATTTCCATCAGGATTTGAATGAGAATGCAGGTGATGTCTTAATGTTCGGTCGGGCATGGATTAAATGCACATGCCAGAAATATGATACATTGGGCTATTTTCATTTATCATGCCCAAGTAATCTCAGCCTTTCAGGCTGTGTGTTTTTTTTATTTTTATATTTTTGTGTGATGGGCCACTGATCTCCTGGGACATACAGTAGCTGCCCCCTATCCTGTAGAGGAAATTGACCTCTTTGCACCTTTTCGTAGACTAAACTAGAGCTTTTTGCACCTTTTTTGTAGAGGAGAGTGTTGGATTGTGCACCTTTTTTGTAGAGCGTATTTCGATGGTTTTCGGACTAAATTAGTGGATGTGTCTGGTCTGGAACAGGACGCACCCCTGTGTCCGACCCGCCACACTGAATACTGATGTAAATATTGAAGAGACTGTTGAACAGATTTTGACCGTGTTTTTAACAGGTCCTTTGTCTTTTTAATTGATGGCTTACATTAGGTCTTTCACCCCTTTTGTTTTAGCTTACGTTTACTCTTTCTGTTATTTGCATAACCAAGTCTGGCAAACCTGCTGTTTGTATATGTGGGAACTGTAGGTTTACGTTCGTTTGTTTGTTTTCCGGGCTAATGTCGGATCAAATAAAGTAAACTCGGAGCGGTCTTAAAGCAGTTTGGGTAATGTTCAGGTCTCACGGGTGACCTCCGTATTAGACCAGAAAACAAAAACGAGTCTATTGCAGATTTGTATAACAAGCTTGCAGAATCAACATCTGACTTTAAGACCAGACCCATTTCTATTAACTTTTCTTTCTTTTAACAGACCACGTGTACTGTATTTCTTTTTAAAACTACTAATTCAAGGTGAAAGAGTTGACTTGCCAAGTTTTTTAAGGATACAATATAGAGCTGTTTGACTGATGATAGAGTATTGAGTATTTTTTCATTTCTTTCTATGGACTAAAGTGATGGGAAGGCGGGCGCCATGGTGAGGGATATACTGGTGCTATGTATGCTATTCTTTAGATGTTAAAGGCCTGCTGGGTCTCTGGTGCCTTTTGAGGAGGATTGTGGGAGACGGATTGTCTGCGTTTATGCGCGTCTCGGGGTGGGGCTTCTTGTCTCCTCTAGCCGGGTATGACTGTGCCAGTGTTTATGCGTCCTCCATTTTGATGGCACAGATCACATATGCTGAATGCATTGCTGGAGAGGAAAAATCGTGTTCAAGCGCCACCTGTTGTCTGTGTGCTGTTACTGCAAATGTACTACTTGCAGTCAACACCTGGTGGTGTCATACCTGAGAAAAACAAGTCTTGCAAGATGGCTTTGCTCCTGTTAAAGGTGAAGTGTGTCATTTTTCTATTTCATATCCCAGTTTAGGACGATTCCCCCTAGAAGTGAAAATACTGCAACACATTGCTCTGTTTGTTTGAGCATCACTCCGCCAGTGGAGTCGTTTGTGTGACCAATGACTGATGGGGAGAATGTTGGAGGGTTTGGTTATCCCAGTGGCAGAGAACATTACACACTTCATCTCATAAAATGTTTTGGTCTTCATTTCCTAATTTTTCCCAGCATTCGAACGATTTTTTAAAGGGATGTGTATAGTGGAAACTAAGGGACCAGTGTTGATCTTAGAAAACCAGGATGTCTATATCACTCTGCATATCTGTCGGATCTCTGTGCCTGAACTAAAGCACCTTCGCTGGGGTCACGTTCATAGACCTGCACCCGGCACCTTGCGATTCAGTCTGACTGTGTTACAGAGCTCAGAGAGCAGATAGATATTGTAGCAGACGCTTGTGTGGGTGGAGAAAGAGCGTGAGAGTTTAAGTGCCGTAAATCATTTTCTCTTCTGTTGGGGTACCTTTTATCATGTGAATGTGTTAACTAGTGGGCCTATAAAGGTGTCAGAGCGGTGTGTTAAAAACTAAAAAGGAAATTCTCATAAACTGCAACAGAAATCGGGCAACTGGCTGGCTGTATTTGCAGGGTTTCCTCTAGCTTGTAGTTTTTCCTATTTTTTGTCAACTTAAGCCTCTTTACCAAGAATGCAGCACTGCTATTCTATTCTAAATAACGGATATATCACGTAAAGGTACTCTCAGCTCTTTCTCTGCGTTCTGTTCCAGCACACCTAACTTTCTGCTTTCAGCATTCTCCCTGATTTGAGAATATTGTTGCTGATGGCAATGATGATAACCCAACTTTGCAGATGTTTTGGAAAAGTAGCGTTCGACAGCTGGACGAATTCACGTCCGGTGCAGTATCGAGAATTACAGAGAAATACAGACAGGATGGGGGATGACAACAGTTTGCTTTAACACTCAAAGCGGCAAACTGGTTGTAAACCTTTTTTTACGATGCAGTGTCTCACTTTCTATAACTACATCCCTATACAAATCTATATACTGTATATTACATAGAAGCACTAATGAAGTTTGATTGTTAGTCGTGCACTATCAGCATGAGTTGTAACCCATACCCAGCTGTGCTCATGCAGTGACCCTGTAATGCCAGTGCTCATCCACTCCATTCTGTCTGTGTTCAAAGTGCCAATAACTTTGTGAATCCCTAACTGTGACCCAATATTATCGAAAGTAATTGCACATTAACTACTGTAAAAATAAAAAAGAGAAAGAGAAAAGTCAAAGGATACAGCTGAATATCTTAATAAAAGTTTGTAACAAAAGTTGTTGTGTCTTATACGGCTCTTTATTTGTAGGTGTGTTACAGTCTACGTAGCAGTAAACATAATTATATGATCGAAATTACACATTTTAACGGATTTCATGTCATAACAAAGCATCAAAGCTATTATGTCCAGATAACAGTAAATTATATCTTGGCTGCCCGTGTCAGGACAGATCCAACTTTAATTTGTGCAAATTAAGATTAATCGAAACATGGTTTGTAAAAGTTTTCCAATTTATTCCTTACAATGTCAGTTTAACTTTTGACAAACACAGTTCCGTAAAGAGAAGAGTGCACAGGGGTATATTACTTTTCTTGACTTTAAGACCCTGTTTGTTCATAAAGTTTTCAAATTGTTAAATAATCAAAGATATTTGTTATTCTATTGTTTCAGCTGTCTCTGTGGACAGTTATGGGGTCAGTTGCAATCTGTTCTGCGTGCATATTCTTACCTACACGTGTTTCAGCAATATGGGTGGGTTAAACGTGTTACAAACTGCCCTTCAATCTCTAACAAACAGAAGAAATTTAAAAAAGTGTTGTCTTCAGTCTTCGCTAACTTACATTGGCATTTGTTTTAGTAATTGGCATTTAAATAAAAAGAACAAATTCAGAGTCATCTATGAGAGTCTACTCATTCTTTAAAACTGGCCCTGCAGTTACTGTGAGCATAGATGTATACATGTGTGGAGACCACATATTGTAAAGGTGCCCATTTGTGTTCTGTTGCTTTACACTTTTATATACAGTATACAGTCTCTACCGGGCGGATGCGAATACTCCTTTAAGAATATTGCTGAAAGTGTTCGCACACCTGCATTGACTTGCATATGGATTTAAGTGACATTATATACCTAATCTATAGGGTTCAATGTGATATTGGTCCACCCTTTGCACCTATGCTTCAACTCCTCTGGGAAGGCTGTCCATAAGGTTTAGTGTTCATGGGAATTTTTGACCATTCTTCCAGAAGAGCATTTGTGATGTCACTGATGATGGGCGAGAAGGCCTGACTCTCAGTCTCCGCTCTGATTCATCTCAAGGGTGTTCTATTGGGTTGAGGTCAGGACTCTGTGGAGGCCGCAGCAGAATCTGTCATCCGTGTCTTTATGGACTTTGCTTAGTGCACTGATGTCATGTTAGAAGAGGAAGGGGTCAGCTCCAAACTGTTCCCATAAAGTTGGGAGCACATGTCTTGGTATGCTGAAGCATTCAGTGGGAAAGTGAACACCTGACTTTGATTATTGGATGGGTGAGAGAATACTTAAGAAATATAGTGTATAGTCTTCAAGTCACAGATTCTCATTTTACCACAACCAAAACTGAACTTATTGATATTAGTAAAGTTAACCGTAAAACAAAAAAGCGAAAACAGACTTTGAGGAAAGGTATTTTCGCTCAACAGCTGGCGGAACCCATAAATGGGCAGCGGAAGCTGCAGTGCGCGCGCTTCCTGTGAATAAATTAGCTATGACGAAATGCTTCCGAGCAAATAAGGCAAACGGAAGTAGTTTGACCCCTCCCCCGCGTCATGGGTTTTCCGCAGAGAGCACGCACAGCGGAAGTTCCTTATATGGACACGAGTGAATGTGGAAGCCAACAATACACATTGGAATGAAAGTGTCATTTTACACACAACATTTCTTTTGCATTTCTCATACTGTCTATATTTAATCATGTTTTCGAACCCGTCACATTTTAAGATTAAATATTATTTATTTATATTATCTATATCTATACAACTAACCGTGAGGAATGCATTAAAACCAATATTTAAAAAACGGAAACAATGTCAATTTTGTCTCTAAAGATGTGTAACCGTGATTAACAAAGCGTTTAATCGTCAAAAATAAAACGTGCCCTGACTTATTTCCTCAAACGGCGAGTCACGGGAGGAGCCCGGCTGTCAATCACCAGCGCATACGTCATCAAACCTATATAAGCCCCGCTGCCCTTCCGCCGGAGTTTACTCCTGTCGACGAGACGACGGCGAAAGTGCCATCAGACCTTAAGCCAACAGCGCAGAAAAGTGTCACAAGTGTGTTTAAAGTCAAAAGAGGGACAATGGAGGTCACCGCGGAGGCCAAGCACATTATGATCCAGGCTTTGGGGAAGATGTACAGTTTGCGCTCCCAGCGAGGCGGACTCCGGCTCCATCGGAGTTTGCTGCTGACCCTCGTCATGAAGTCCGCAAGGGACATCTACCACACTGCCAAACAGAACCACGAGCCCGACGTCACAGCGTCACCCATGGAGACGAAGTCCACGGATGACGTGGAGCGGTCCGGACACGGCCGTGATCTCCACGGTCCGGAAGAACCCATGCTGGAGAAGGAGAACTGCAGCCCGACCGGACCGAACCGGCACTCCAGGAAGCGGCGGGGCAAGACGGCAGCGGAGCCGGACTTCCTCCCGTGCAAAAAGGCGAAACTGGACAGCGGAGAGGTCAGAGTGATCCTCCAGCCATCCCAGAATAAGCCCACGAACTGTGGCCGACAGCTGGACTCTTTCTCACACGTGCACATGCCCAGAGCCATTGTGACGTTTTGATTGGACGGCTCGTGGTTGGGCACAAAGCATCGCGCACTATTGAGGGAACTGGGTAGTGTGGCACAGCTGTCTCTGCGGGAGAACTCCCCTAAAAGCGATCCCGGGTCCGGAGGTGGCACCGATGGCCCGTGACGTTGTTTCGGACACTTGATGACATGATGTCATCATTATTTGGGGTCATGACCCCTGTGGTGGGTGTCCCCACTCGGACTGATTGTAGACATCATCACCTGCAAGACATCAGAGAGTGTCTTATCTGTACTGTGATGTCACAGATATGTTTGTAATTTGTGAATGTTGTGTATGTGATGTTACACATCTTATTATTTATTTCCATGTTCATATTTATTGTGGTCCAAGAGTCTGTATATAAAATGTAAGGTGCTCCTGAAATAACCTTCAGGGTGAATGTAAGCTGCAACCATGGTTTGATTGATCTACCTCACTTTTGTACAATAAAAAAACATCCTGACTATATTTGTGTGTGTGTGACGTATATCAAGACATGTTCTGAGTCAGCTGTGTTGTTGAAAGGATTGGTCATGTGACCGGGGAGGTGCAGGGGGTGTCAGGGGAAGGCAGGAAGCGGTGTGTGGCAGGCCGGATGATCGCTGTCATATTTTATACACTCCCACGTGTTAAAACCCCCTAATCTGGCACAGGATGCACGGCACAAAAGACTAACAGCAGTAAAACCGTAAGGTGTTTACAAAGGATTCATTTACAACTTGTCTTTTTACAGGCCCTCCGTCCCGCCACTGGAACTGTGATGTACAGTAAAGTTTAATTGATCATGCCTCACGTAACAGTTTTTTGCTTACATAACTGAAACGGCAAGGCCTAAATCGTGCAGTTGTCGGAGAGGTCAACATCATCTAAATCACACCTATATAAGCAAATTTGTATAATGGATATACCAGATTTGTGTTGCACTCGCATTCTTGACGCAGCACAATCTTGCCCCTGGTTTTAAAGGGGGAAGGGTTCGGGAAGCAGGAAGTGGGGCAGGCAGGGAGAGAGGGGGGGGTGAGTAAAAGGAAGGAGGTATTAATAGACCAGAGGAAGGACAGCACCCTTCACACATCCGCACATCTGGGCGACATACAGCAGACCACCACATGCAGGGAGGGTGGGGGGGCTTGATGAATGCCAGTGTGGCAAATCAATTGTCCTGCAAATGGAATGAGTTCCCCCTCCCTTCTCCTGGGCAGTCTGAAACATGAGTCTCCTGTGTCTGAAATCTCCCAGGAATGCTGCAATCTCCTGACCAAATGACTTTAGAAGACTCGGATCAGCGCAACCTCATATACTTACACTTGCATTCAAGATGGTTAAAGGACAGAAAGAAAAGGAAAAGTAGATTATTTGGTATTACTGTTTAGTAAAGCTTGGGTTACACTGCTGGTACAAATACAACAGAGTCGAAAAGTACAAGGCTATATCAGAACCATGTCCGAAATCATGGTTTTTATGTGAAAAGGCTACAGGAATGCAGTGATATGCACTTGACACTTATCCAAGTGATGTCATTGCATTGAAACTTAACGGTTAGCATGGGAATAAAATCCACCATCCTTGATGGTTCCAAGCTCTAGTTTTTGTCTTTAAATAAAACATTTAAGCTATAGGACTCAATTTAAGAAGATAAATGTGAGATACTTACTATTTCGAAATTTCTTCAATCTGCAAAAGGCAAAGAAGATATTTTGAAGAATGTTCATAACCAAACAGTGACGAAACCGAGAGAATGTGTGCGATTTATGTTTCGATCACCTTTTAAAAAAGAACGCAAAATTTTGCTCACATTTAGGTAAATTTGGTATTGACTTATAAAACAGGAATACAAATTTAAAACAGAAAAAGCTAAACCTTAGCATGTTCATAAGTAGTCTAAGACATTTGCACCCCACTGTAAGCATTTTGTTAACAGCAACTGTATTACGATCATTGCAAAAATATTCTATGTTGAATACTTCTAACACATGACCTACTTAATTTAAAGTGAATACAATACAGTCATCATTTACGCATCATCATGTGATTTACTCATCATCTTGTCATTTCTGTCTTCTGTAAAATACAAAAGATGATATTTCGAAGAATGTTGGCAACGATCACCTATTCAATAGCATTGGTTTGGTGTTCATACAACAAAAGTCAATGTGTGCCAGTTCTTTTCTCTATCTTTCGTCATAATATCTTCTTTTATGTTCTGCAGAAGAAAAACTCATACAGGTTTGAAATGACATCAGGTGAATAAATGATGACTTAATTTTGAGGGTGAACTATCAATTTAAGGAAAGCATTTCACTTCAGTGTGTGCTTGAAAGGACAGAGAGCAAATGCATTCCCAACACTACTCTAAACATTCCTTTTGTGTAAGCATAAAAAGTGGAAAAGATTGGAAAGATGTGTTCAAAACTTAGCACACGCACACTCCTTGTCCAACTCAAAAACAGCAAATACGTTCTTCTTGACACTTTTATTTCTTTTCTTATGTGTCACATTAATCATATTTTCGTGTCCTGAACAAATTGTTGAAGTGTCTCTCCTTTAAGTTTGCAGAAAAAAACAGCTAGAAACAGAAAATGAACAACCAAAATCACACCAAAGTTATTTTCCTCCCCACAGTACGTTTAGATTAGTCCTTAAAAAATAGAGCAGAAAGGAAGATGATCCTCGAAAAAAAGATTGATCTGTATTTATGTGTGTTTTCTACAAAAACTTTTTTTTTTTTATTCCTGCAGTTGACTTCAAATGCTGTGGCATGCACATAGCACATGCAGTTCTTGAGGTAAATACTTCTCTACTTTTTTGTTTCTGACAAAGTTATTTTTTAAAGTTCTTTTCACTTCCATTGCTCGATAGCATTGTATTTTAATTGCCGCTGGTTAGCAAAACTGAACTGAGGTTGTTAGTAGTGATGAGTTATTTTAACAGACAGTGAGAAATGTCAATGCCCTATCCCGGCTCTTGCTTGTCCTTTCCTTTGAAGCCTCACACACACACACACACACACACAAAGTTGAGGGTATATCGTGCATGCAAATGAGCATGAAAAATCATTCACACAGTGAATCTTGATCCTGTACATAAACACACAGACCAACACACACTTCGTTCACAAACACACGGATATACACACCCTTTTTAGTTTTTTTTCCCACTCAAAATCTATGTTAACGTGGGTTTATAAATTTGTTTAAACTAAATCTTTAAATGATGTGTCGAGAAAACACTGCAAACCGTGACATTGCAGCTTTATGTGTGTATGGGTTTGGACATGCACTCTTAACACATCAGCAAAAGTGTATAAGGCACTGATATCAATAAAACATTCCTAAGAATGTATAAACTATTCCAACGCTAACTAAACTTTCAAGAGGAGACATGAAACCTGGATTCTGTGCTTATCAAAGAATACTCACCATATAAGTGGACATGACACATACAAAATACGCACCTCATAGGAAAATACTCGTCAATTGTTTCACTCTTATACTGATTGCTACATCCAGAATTACCACATGTGTGCGATTCATGTGCATGATAATGTTAATAAATGCTACATACATCTGTATATTTTGAACATGCATGGTATGACTTGTTTGGCAGTGTGTCCGTGTATGCTGGATCACTCCACAAAGGATTCAACCTGGCAGATGATGTGGGCCAAAAACACACAAAGATCAGGGGGACACAAGAGACAAGTTTTGGCAGAAAAGGCCCGGTCGTTGTTTCACCCATGCAATTAGATTGGCTGTGTTACATGTTCCTGTGCATTTCGATCGGCTGCGTTACATTTCCTGAACACAGAACCGTGCACCATTTGTGACAGACACATAGCACTACTCTCAGTGTACAGGTCATAAACATGAAACAGAAAGAGGCGAGACAGTCAAAACCAAGATCACTGGCTGCTTAACAGTGTGAATCACAGAGCCATCTGCTGATCAAGTAGAGGTAGTGGAGCTCAGTTACCTTCTCTCCATTGTCTTAAGATGCCTTCTTTTCTTTAAATTATTAATACGGGGTCAGAGAGGACATCTAAAACTTAAGCTTAACTTTACTTATATCTAAACTCTCAACGTTACATCAATAATTACTATTTAACTCTCCTCTCATTCACCCAAATCCATATCTCTACAAATTCTTTTCTCCTCTCGCTAAGAAGCGTTCACAGTTACAGAGACTTGAGATCATACAGAGCATGCTTCAAACTGTCATTAACGCTCTGTGACGTGGTTGAGAATGTGTTTCCATGGAAACAGCTCGTGTCACCGAGCCACGTTATTTGAAGGTCGGGACGTGTCAAGGCCCGCGACGCATTACAATCACAGAGCTCCACACACCATCTACACGAAACTCACATGTGACAACATGTATGGCGATGCAGGAAACAGCTGATACAAAAACAGGTACAAAATTAAATGAAAAAACATCATCATCAATATCATTTTCATCACCATCATCAATTATCATCATTTATGTGATATCTTTATACATACACATTGTCATTATTAAATAAATAAAAATCTAAAGATGGAAAGGTTCTCTCTCTCGTCACCCGTCCAACCCTCTCTCATTTTATTATTATCCTGGAAGACTGACAGTGTAAGAGTTACACTTGTAGATATGTGTTGTGTGTGTATGTAGGTCTCTGTGTATTATGTGTGTGCTAGTATATCTGTTTTGTGCAGGTGAATTAATCACCTCTACAGAGGAATGTAAATAATTAGCTCGAAATACAAAATGTTTGGAGCTTAAGAATAATTGTGCTATTGATTTGTTTTTCATGAGCTATTGTTTGGTAATTGCACGTGTCTTTTGGCACCCACATTTTTTATTCAACCACTAAAGATCACCCATACATGAGTAGTCTTAGCAATAGCTCCTCCCCTTTAAAATACAGAAAAAAAGAGAAAGATCTTAGAGAGAGGGAGGGAGGGTTTTGGTAGAAGAGAGAGAACTTTACAGACATGACATAGAATTTATCCCCCCTTTCCCCCCTTTAATCCAAAGTTTCTCTGTTTATATTTTTTCTTTGTTGTTCTCTTTTTTCTTTTTTTCAATCATGCAGGATTTCCAAGGGATTTGTTTTCTAGAAGTTCAAACAAAGCTGGGCAGTGCAACAGAAGGACTCCAATGTTTCCGATGAGAAGCAGAAGAAAAAGCCGTAGAAGAAAGAGTGAAGAGCTTGTATTGTTTTCGCTCAGATTTTTTGTTTGTGATTTTGCTTTCTGAGTGTTGGGTCTAAAGTGCAGGGTGGGCTTTCGAACATGTCCAGGTGTGGTCACCTGTGCCCATTCCCAACCCACCCACAACTTACCCAAATGGGCGAAGGCCCTCACTGGGACAGATTTAATAACAGTAAACACAGATGATAAAACTCATCAATATTTCCCAGCATCTGGACTGATTTTTGCAAGAAATGAATCTCCAGTCAAGTTCTGTAAAGTAAAAAGGTGTGATTCTCAACTTCCGTGAGTGTTGAGAGCTTCAAATAGCAATCAACATTATGGCCTGTCTTTCGCTTTAGAAGGGACTGCATGAAACGTCCGGAAAGTTCAGACATTCCACCTCCTTATCAAAACCGATTTCCAGTCTTTCCAGAGATTTCACTTCTCCAGTCTTCATTGACTGTAAGATGTCCTTCTCATATAAGGAAACACTCGGCAGTGGAGAAATAGTGAAGAAACAAAAAAAATCATGCCTTGATTTCCCCGTGAACATTCAAAATACTGCCCAGTGTTTCCCTGCTTATCTCCAAAATTTTTCCTGTTTGCGTTAAGATCGGCTCTAGACGGTGGCAGTCCATTCCGGCGACTGCGTGAGGACCCATTTGATCCAATCCTGGCCCCCGCCCTCACTACGCTATTCCCAGAGGCTAGCACCAATCATCCTCATCAGTCTCACTGTAGGGTTCATGGAGGCCCTTCCTGGGCCCTCTGGGATGGGGAGTCTTATGAGGTCCCGGGTGGGCAGGGGCATGGTGGTGTGGAGGGGGTGAGGAGGAACGGTAGCCGTTCGGCATGCGTCGGGGATGTGGTTGACCCTGAGGTGGGGTGTTGTGTCGGGAAGTCCTGGGGGAGTGGGGGTGAGGGTTGCCCTGAACTGGACTTTGCTCGTAGGACGGAGGCTCATGGTTGAACTCGTAGTCTTGGTCGTCGTAGAAACCGTCTCCCTCCACGCCATCCGAGGGGCCAGGGCCCCAGTGCGCGTGTCGGGCGGAACCATGGTGGGGAGGGGAAGGATGGTGGTGGCCGGATACTGGGGGCTCAGGGCCAGGTGGAGAAAACCGACGGTTGGCAGGGGTAGGGAGTCGGTTCTGCTGGCCTGGAGGGGGGGTGCTGATGGGTTTACGGACCACAGGAGAATAGGTGACATGGGGCCGGGGCGTAGCTGGGGTTTGGGGAAGCTGACGCCGGCCCCGGCGGGGTGTGCTGGTCCCGGAGGTTGAGGGGACTGGACTCCCGCTTACTGAACTACTGCCCTACATGAAAATGGAACAAGGCAAATAAAACAGAACGACAAAATTAACCACACAACAAGAAGAAAGACAGTAGGAGATGACGCATTGACAGAACAACAGTCAGAGAGGAAAGTGCGTAATAATAAGAGGACAAGAAAAAAGAGAGAGCGATGGCAGAATGAACGACATTGCAAAGCAGCAGAGCAAAAGAGACCGATGTAAACAGCAATGAAATAAACAACCAAACATTAAGCAACATATCACAGGGAAAAGAGAGGACACAGAAAGAAAAACAAATAAAAATAATTGAATTCTGTTGCATTAGTGAAAAGTGATTTTATGTGTTAAACAGTTATGACTTCATATTCATAACATATTTTTATTAATTGAAATTATTATTTAAAAAATCTTTGGACTAAACATTACCTTGAAAACGAAAACTAAATGAAACATAGAAATATTGTCTCAGCAATAGACGGAAATAATTAAAATCAATTAAATGAAAACTAAACTAACACTGAAATCAAAATAAATAAATAACAATAAATGTATTAATGCATAAAAATAAACATTTGTTTTTAATCAACCAAATATTAGAATAACACTGAATTATTATTAAAACATATATCACTTATTTAAAGAACAAAAATAATAAATAAATCTATTTATTTTTATTTACTATAATAAATCTACAATAAAACGTAATATTAAGCCAATACAGTAAATAAATCTGCTAGCAGAGAGGATCAGCTAATGACCATCTTGAACCTGCTCCCATGTTGAACAAATACCATGTAGATTTCCTTTATGAATGAGTTGCCCACCTGTCTGTGAGTCAGGCACTCTCTTCCCTCGCTGGGTGAGCGGGACCAACGGCGGTCACCCTCTCTTGACTGCCTGTGGCCATACTCGTGTCCGTACCGCTCTTTATCTACAGAACCGTGATGATGATGATGGTGGTGGTGATGGTGCTTGCGGTCTTTGGCCCGGCCTCGATCCCTTTCTTTTGAGGACAGGTCTCCTGACTGGGTGGTGGTGCTGAGGTCTGTACCAAGACCTGCTGGTTCAAAGTCAGCAAAATTTACAACATCATAAAGGCATTTGACAACAGCCATCACCACAGAACTTTTATCTCTGACCTGTGTCTGCATCAGTATAGCGACTGAGCGAGCGTTCGGATGCGCGATGGCTGCGATCTCGATGTCGATGTCCATGTCTATGTCCTTCTTCAGGTATGACCCTATCCATGGCATAGTCATCACCTCTCATTGACCGGCCCTGTCGGCCATGTCCCAGAGATGAAGCTGAACGTTTCATGGGACTGTTATCTGTGATGGGCTGCTGAGAGAGCCAGAACAGTGGAGAGAAAGAGAAAGAGAAAGAAAAGAAGCGAAGAAAGAGTTTTTTATTGGAAATTTATGCGTTGAGAGTTGAGAAGGGAGCTTTGTTTGTGAGTGTTTAGATTGAGAGGCAGATGTTTGTGTGAATGTTTGTACATCTCAGGTAATCTGATCACAAGTATTCAGTTGTGTGTTTATATGAATTTTCTTTGATTTCAAATATTTGGATTTGTGACATTTAACGTGAACTATTATGTCGGTTTCTATATGTTAAACAAGGAACGAAAAAACAGTCCAAAGGGTCCTTATTCATACTTATACATTTGTAACTAATTCCAAATATAGTTTTGGTCATCAGAAATGGCTTTATAACTTGTGATCAGATTGCTCCAAATCCAAATGTAACGGTTTGTTTCATGTGCCTCCAAGTCTGAGAGTTGGTGTGTTTGTTAGACCTAAAGGACAGCCTCACTTCCAGCATACCAATAGATTTATCATTCAAAAAAAAAACCTCATTCATCATGCAAAGGAGGGAAAGGATAAAGATGTAGAGACAAGACAGAAGAAGATAAAACGAGAGAGGAAGAAAGGACAGAATTGCAGAAGAGTTGCAGAAGGTTTTGCCTTGCATGCATTCAGGATTGTACCTTTAAAGTGGAAATAAATGAATTCACAACCTGCTCTAGAATTTCTCTGGCTAGCAGAGGGTTAAAAACTGTACAGAGAGCCAGAGGTCTGTAGCAGGCGCCTCTCTTTTAAAGCCATGCACAACACAACAGGTGAATGTGAAGAAGGTTCAGGATGAAGGACGCTGCTTACAGTGGCCCCAGTTGCTGGAGACTTTATCAACAGCAGATATTACACAACTTTAAAAGGCACGCAAGATGCAATGATCACTAAACATGTTTTTTGTCTTCCCTGCTAACATTTTTTTAAAAGCTAAAGATAAATAACCATGTTTACATCTATAGCATATGAATATTGTGGATCTATACAGCCTTTGAAATAGCGACACCTCTTAAAAATGTTTAGCTACTTTTTAATACAAAAATGGGTCTATTGTGTTGTTCCAATTATAGAATATCAATGTTCATTTTTTAAAGTTTTTGAATTTTAATAAAATTTAAACATAACTTAATAAAACTACAACAAAAAGTCATTTCAACAAAGTTTCTTTTTTTGTTATTCCATGAAACAATTATTCTAATATGTTTGTATATAAGTGATTAGATGTTAAGTATAATTAATCATTTAAATAAAGAATGAAAAATAATGAAAATAAATGATACATTTCTTTAAAAGATATCTGTATGTTGTTGCTTGCAAGCATACTCACAGATACACACAGAACATGTACAACCAAATACTATGCACACCAAACACATAGCATGCTGTGTGTAAGTGTGAACAGACTGTTGCAGAGCATAGAGATAGCAGATGTACTTTAGAAAGAGGCAGATAGAGAGAAATCCGGGTGATTTCCACAAAATTCTGTCTAAAATGGACATTCTTAAATGTACTGTACTAGATTGTGTTATATGTAACAATTTAAATGTTTAAAAATATACAAATAAGTTGTATAGGTATTTTGAACATTTTTGCCAGGCATTCCACTTTATAGCCATAGCATTTCCGCCATATATACTTAAACTAACAATGAAATAATAAATACTGCTAAATACATATTAATCCTTCAGGCCATAACCACATATCTATGAGTCGGCCAGTGCAAAATCCAATTCAGATCATTTTAAAAATCCCAAATGGCACCACTTCCTGACAATGAGCCAATAACATAATAGAGACCATGGAGATAGATAATCATAGAGAGACAATGGATAAGAGACACAGCACATACAGTGAGATTATCTCCCCTGTGCCTTCCTTTCCTTCGCGGCTGCTATACAATCAAACATGAAACATGAGACACAGAGAAAGAACATGAGGGCGCAAATACACAAGACAAAGCACATTAACAATGGGTAAGATAGAAGGAGAGAGAGGGGAACAGAGATTGCACTCCACAGAAAGCCACAGTGAAGGTGAGGAACGTGCAAAAGTTCATGGTATGAATGGAAAGACCGAAAACAGAGATAAAGAGAAGATGGAAAACAAGTAGAAAGAGTGACAGAGAGAGAAAGGGATAAAGATGGAATTAAAGAGAGAGAGAGAGAGAGAGAGAGAGAGAGAGAGAGAGAGAGAGAGAGAGAGAGAGAGAGAGAGAGAGAGAGAGAGAGAGAGAGAGAGAGAGAGAGAGAGAGAGAGAGAGAGAGAGAGAGAGAGAGAGAGAGAGAGAGAGAGAGAGAGAGGGAGGGAGAGAGAGAGAGAGAGAGAGAGAGACCTGGTTAGACACAGAAGCAGTGGAGACAGAAAAGACACTTACCACATCAGCACATATATTATAGGGCCAGAAGAATGAGTTAAAAAATACATCACAATACACCACAAAAAATGATACGGTGAGGAACGCTACAGTGAGCACTAGACACAGTGGCCATAAAGAGGTAAACTACAAGAAAGCACACACTTACAGAACATTGAACAACAAAGACCGCAGCAACAAAACTCAGTTTGTGTAAATATATTTAGTGCTACTTTAAGGTATGTTTAAGCAAAAAGTTTAAAGGAGAACACACGCAGTTTCTGCCACTCTTATGATAATCTTGACTATATACTGAATAGTTTTTTAATCGCTGTAAAGTATTTACTTTCCTCACATTTACCAAAGACAGCTTTACAACTGGATAAAGCAGATCTCCCGCGGGCAGGCCGTCAGCCCTTATGAGGGCTTCTCCTGGAATGTACACACTGATACTCCTGCTCTTCCGTGATCTCTGATTGGTGCATTGGTGGGATTTTACAGGCGAAAAGCCAATATATAACTCTTGACTTTGAATAAGTTTAAAAAACTTTCTGAAGCGTTTGGCTGAGTGGGGGGAGAGTTTTGAGCACAGAAATACTTCATCATGTGTCCAACTCCGTTTTTAACAAATAGATCAAGGTGAACATGAAAACTCAACATGTTTAACTTTATAAAGCATTTATAATGCATAAAACAGCGTGATACTTCTCCTTTAAGAAAAACTTAACATAGCAGTGTTGGGGAAGCTACTGTCACACGATAGTTTGTATCATAAATTTTAAAGTAGTTGAACTCTTAAAAGTGTTTTTTTATATAATCGGATGGTCAGTCTGAGAATGTTTGACTTAACATGCAAATACAATTTTGTGAATTACTTCTTGTCCAAAAAACTTTGGGTTTGGGTTAAAATAAATTAAAATGAACTCTTGAGCAAAAAGATCCAAATAAATGTCTTAGCAAAACATCTTATCAACATTATTCTCAATTTACAAAACTAAAGTCTACTAGAAAAGATAGTAGTGTACTTTTAGTGTACTCCCAAGCACTGTTACACACAAAATAAACACACATGCTTAAGCGATACATATCATACACATCAATATTGACTCCCGGGTCAATGTTTGCTTAAAATTCACAAATCTATATGATCCTGAATCAAATGCTTTTAAATAAAGTACAGTTAATTAAATTTTTCTCCAGAAAAACATTTACTGAGCTTTTGTTATAAAACAATAGAAATCAATGGAAAGAAAATGCATATTCTCTAAAAGAGAAAAAGGAACAGAAACAGCAGAACGATTTAGAAATAGAAATAACGGAAGCAAACCCAAACCTGTGTGCAGGGATGTTGCTTAAGTTCCCTCACCTCCAGGCCCAGTCAGTAAGATATACTACAGAGGACATTAATGGACCCCCTCAACTTACAATAAAGTACTGTGGCAGTACCATGGTGCGTGATGGTATCAGATGGTATTACCATGGTACATTAAAATATACTATGATAATGAAAGGTGTTATGATCAGGGTTTGAATTTTCTTTTTTTACACACCAGTCAATAAGGCAACCATTTACTAAGTTAAACCGGAAAACGTCATAAATTCATTATCTACATTTGAATGCATTTTCGTGTAAGGTGCTTTAATCCAAGTAGTGTGCAGTGAGTAAGGTGCAGTGGGTAAAGTGCCTTGCTCCAGGGCACTTCAGTTATCGTCTAGTACTGAGATTCAAAGTCCATCTCTTTAACCACCAGACCACAACTGACCCACATCTGACACACAATTTTACCAACAAATTGAGTGAAATGTTTTAAAACTCAAAATGGCCAGTGACCTTGTTCGCCATCATGGTAATTTTTGGGATTTTCGTTTATTTTTTTGTTATTCTGATAAATAAATATTGAATGGAGTAATTTTTTCCCCAACATTTTGTGAAGGCTAATTTCAAAACCTGGTTATGATATATACATGGTACTGCAATGAGCCCTGTGTCATGGGAGTACCATAGTACAAGTCAATAAAAATATAAAGTCACAGTACCGTGATGCCATGGCCAAAAACCATGATAGTCTCATGAAACTTTTTTGTAAGTGTCCTCAAACGGGGGCCCAGGATGTTTACAGATGGTTGAATAATATCATCCTTTAAAGGCATAACAGAAGCAAGTACAGCTGATTGCAAAGACACTGTTTTATTGGTCGGTACTCCCAGCCCGGTAGATAATTCTCATTGGTCAATTTAAGCATACAGGACAGCAATGGATAGTGGGTTTTGGAGGGTCAGGAAGGCAAGACAAATGCAGCAAAAGGGTAGAAGAAAAATATGAAAACACATGAAGGAATGACAGGATGAGGCGCTCACTTGGTTGTCTGCTGGGAGTCGAGGCATGGAAGCAGCCCTGCCATGGCCTTCCATCGGCAAAAAGTGCTCAGTGTCCGAGAACCCGTCCCGCCCCATCTCTCTCATCTCTACTGTCTGCTGAAACAGAGGGAGACCATGCGTGACTGCCCAGGGACAGCAGTCAAGAGCAGAGTGCCTGGAGCCTCAGAGATGGGCAGAAGCACAGTGGATGGAAGGACAACATTTCCGCCTTCCTCTCTCCCTTCATACTGTATGAAGAGAAATGAGTAGAAGGACAGTCCTGCCCCGGACTCTTTGAAAATATATCTAAATATAACTTTTTAATTTATTCTTTGTCTACTTCTTTGTAATTATGTGATATTTTAGGACTTTATACTGCAGAGTGTTTTATATCATCACCTGTTCTAACAAAACACTCCTATTTGAAGAAATATAAACTGTAATAATTTGAGAGATAGTTTATTCTGGGCAGGAGTGTCTCAACTGCTGACATCAGTATGGCACTCAGGGCTAAGGAAGTGTTTAAACATTCTTCCCAGACAGCCAAATATGGATGTGTATATTTAATGACATGAGCATCACCATCAAAAGCGGACTTGTGAGAATAAAAGAACAGAAACATTAACAGAAAGATGAACTTAAGAAAGTATAAAGTATAATAGAAGAGTGTTTGGAAAATCTTCCATAGAATTTGGGGATTTTTTCAGCAACAGAGAGGATGCTTTGTTGCTGTCTGCCAATGAAATGCACATGGATGAAGGGTACACAGACCGACCATTCAGGGTTATAAAAACAAACCGGATACCCTTTATAAAGGAAAGAAAACATTATTGAGATGTCTTATAGTGTAACGCTTCATGAACATGAATGCTGTAAGGGAATATTACAACTGACAGAGAGCTTTCCATAAAGATGTTACTGTAACAAATCAATTATTGCAATATGATGCTCATTTTCAATTGAAATATATTAAAATGTTTTGCTTTAAAAGAAAGTGATATAGTGATATTAAAAGTAAGCGAAAATACAAACATTATATATTTATCTATTATGCTAACGTTTGTGTATAAAGAGAGTACTGCATTATGCATTTATTATTGCATTATGAATTTATAAACGCACTCAGACTCTAAATTATATAGTTTGGGTATTGTTTAAACACCTGAGATTGTCTGTGGTTATCTGCTGTGTCGTCTGGGTGCTGGCCTTCAGGACTCCAGCTTCCTGCTTTCTGTGACATCTCCTGAGCTCGTGCCGTCACCCACGACTGACTCGCTGGAATTCCTTCAACACCCCTTACAAAGCCAAGACACACAGTTAGTTTTTAAATGCACTGGATAATTATCTACACAGTTTTCTGACTGTTCTGAGTTGTTGACCAACATAAACTAATAAATTTACAGCCGTAAAAATTTAAGAGACCATTTCAAAGACCATTCCAAGTTGTCTTATTCCTAGGTATGTGTTTGGTAAAAATGCTTTTTTTATTCTGTTAATCTTGTTTATTATATATCCCAAATTTCCAACAAAAACAGTTTGCGACTATTTGCATTTACTGGCGAAAGAGGTCAAAATAACAGAAAACATGCTTTGTATTTTTTATGTTATATTATGTATGTTATGACCTTAAAAATATAATTTAACACATATTTTTCTGTTGTCCTGGAATAAAGTCTATCTTTGACATTGCTGTTAGAGGGTTTTAAGTCACTCCTGAGGTTTGATTTTGTAAAATATTTTTTACTATTTTTTTGCGGCTGTTTATACAGTTAATATATACATTTATTCACTCGACCTCGGAGAACCAATAACACACTGTGTTGTGTCAGGTGGGGCTGATTTCTTTCAACTTGATATGTACCAAGACAAAAGTGAACAAGAGAAATTAAACACAAAATTTTAGAAACATGTACTTACAGATGATTAGCGGTGTTCTTTTGTAAGTCCGGAAGTCCAGTGAGTCCCTGTCCAACATCCTGACTCGGAGATGGCGGCTCCAGACGCTGAAACATTAATGGCGTTCGATTCTGTGTAAGATACAACATGGCCTACAGCTGGTATCAGGCAAGCTGATGGGAAATGGGTTTGGGATAGATATGGGATGCAGAGCATCCCATGCATAAATGGGGAGGGGATCCAGCACCAACAGGAGAAGGTAGTGGTCAGTCAGAAGGCATTCCAGGAGAATTGTGGGTCAATGAGTGTATCCTGCAAGTCGTGCTGCCTGAGAGCTGCCGATGGTACCATGCTAAAAATTCATTTACTTTTATGGTCCAAGTAAATGAAAAGCCTCTGTAACTGATTGGCTGCTGAGCACTAGCCCCTAAGCTTTCAACCATCATTAAAGTAAAAGTTCACGCAAAAAGGAAAATTGTGTCTTTATTTACTTACTCTCTTGAAGTTTAATGATTTAACTTTTCCCCAAAGAAAATAAAAAAAATTTGGAAAGTTGGATACTAGAAAATGTAGTATTGGTTTAAGTGTATACGATAGAAGTGAATGGGTGCCACTGCTGTTCTGCTGTCTTTTGTGTTCTGCAAATGAAACTCATACAGGTTCAAATAAAGTAAATAAAGACACCATATTTTTTGGGTGAACTATCACTTTTATGTTAAAATAGGTTAAAAAAATTAAGACATTATTTTTGACATCCTATGTTCTGAAATGACCCAAAGAAATGTATCGACAATAGTTTTCTTTCATCTTTAGATTAAGGTTGAAGTGGAAATGGGCATGTCACATTTTTAAATGAACTGTTACATTTGGGTTACATCATATTCCAAGTAAACCAAATACTTGTACCTGTCTGCTAACTAGTAATGCATAAGAATGTAAAGATCAGAACAAGGAGGGGAAACTGAGGAAAAAAATCACATGCCCCAAAGGGTAAGTCATCGATATTTTACAACAAGGACATTCCTGGTAACTCTTGGGAATAGCACTTTTAAGACTAACTATAAGGATATATAATGTCTCGACTCTCATTTCTTTGGGTCATTAAACAGGCTATTATCTACAGTTTGGAAGTTTGAAGTAATCTTTAAAACAGCTAATTGGTACCACCAGCCAATCATGAAATCTGAACATTTGGGAAATTAAAAAAAATAATAATCTTAATAAAACAATAACTAAAAGTATGTACAGTTAATGCAGGCTTATATAAAAATCTCATGACAGTTAAATGAAAACAAATAAAGAAAGAGTTAATCTGTTATTAACATGCACAGATTAATGCATTTATTCACCTAAAGGGTTAGTTCGCCCATAAAGAAAACTGTGTCATTATTAACTCTTTCTCTTGTCATTTCACTTAATTATGACAAAATTAAAACATTTTGGGTGAACTATCCCTTTAACACTGTCATCTGATGAATGGGTCAGAACATAGGCTGTTAATGGAAAAGCTCAGCAAGTTTAATGGTACCGTTAAAAACTACCACATCCACATGAAAATGTTGGGTTCGATTGAGACCAACACAGCTGTGAATCTATTAAAGTCTGTCTTTGATTTTCATGTGGATGTGTAGTTGTTAATCACACAAGAGCATTACAGTATAGAAATGCAGGTCAGGCCCATGTTGCATCACAGTTTCATAGTAATACATCATTTATAACATCACATTTACAAGCGATCTTATAACACCCACCAAATGTCAAAAGCAAAACATTGATTTTGTTTGTTTGTGGGGTAATATTGTTAGACTCCTTCTACTAACAAATGCATTTTATTGCTATTGATTTTCTGGGATTCCTCTACAGGAGGATACACATTATTTTGTTTAACGTTTGGAAGAACAATGGAAATAATAATACAAACCCATTAAACATAATGAAATATTAAATAACCCCTGCAAGTGACTTTAAATAGAACCCCACTTAATAAAACAAGAATTAAGTAAGCAATCAATAAGGTTGTAAATAAATTATTAATGTAGTGGTTTGTTTGAAAAAGAGCATTTGTGCAATGCAAACTTTCCCCATTGTAAAAACCTTTTAAAGGGAGGTTTTTCAGGTTTATTAAAGGGAGGCTTTTCAGGTTTATTTCCCATTTATTCTTAACAATAAAACATATGTATTGACATATGTGGTAGAAAAAATCTCAAGGTGTTTGGCCTTGTGTCTGTCATGACATACTTTAAATGCTATTTTAAAAGTTTTGCTCTTTTTTTTGAGTAACCTGCACTGTAAAAATAACTGTGTTAGGAAATTTCACAAAAATACCATTAAACAAAACCTTTTAAACTGACAGGTTACTCAAAGAAGGAAAATTCTATCATCATTTAATATACACATTATTTTAAACCTGTATGAATGTATGATCTTCAAACCATGACATTACGTACATTTCCTTAATGTAAACAGTACATTTAATTGATTTGAAAGCTTTAAACGTATTCATTTTTTGTGTGAATTCTTTTAACCAATTGTTAAACCAATAGTTGTTTAAAAATGTTAAATGTTCTCTTACAAAACGAATAAATGAGAAAATAAATCTGTTCAGCCAAAATAAAATAAAATATGGGAACTCTTTAGGAAACAAACATTTGGTCTATTCTTTGCCACTAGCATTACACTTCAGCTTAAAAGTTTTGGAGTTTGGTAATGATGGGCCTTTTAAAGCAGTTATGCATCTGTTGACTGAGCAAAAAAAGAGTTCATACCTGCTCATCGTGTACAGCCTGCGCCCGCTTGGCTTTACTTTGCCTGTAATACTCCATGATCATCATGGCAGCGTAGATTTTTCCCACTGTTAAGTCTGTCGCTGCTGAGAAAATGACAAGTTACCCTGTACGATTAGACAAGGTGAGATGGACCCTGAGCAAGAGGAATGGGGGTGAGGAACAGAGCATGCACACAACAAACACTTACGCACAAACTCACATGCACATATAGTGTCCGACTGACACACACAGAGCCAATGGTCTTTTCACAAGCAGACATTAAAATCTTTTATGTGCGTTTACAAATATTCTTGTTACAAAGTACTGTTAAGAGTTATAACTTCATCTATATATTTACACCATAAGATTAAACTATCGCATAATTTTAAACCAAGCCCCAGAATGTAACCGAGCAAGCGGCCTACCAAAATGTTTTCTGAAGCTTGATTAAAAAAGTAACTTCAGGCTAGGTTTACATGCCATGCTTAGTGGTGTCTATAAGCCACTGTCACCACCTCTGTAAAGGATCGGCATAGAACAATAAAGATCTACGTTATGACATGCTTGCTGCCAAACTCATTGAAAACATTCAGTAATATTACCAGCATTGTGGTTTTGCCAAAAGCTTTATTGCGTTTACCTTTATTTCATGCTTGTTTACCAAGAGCATCTAGCTAGCAATAAGCTAGCTAGTATCAAGCACTTACAACATTTCTCATAGGCTAGTCAGCCTTAACATTTTTACATGTCTCACCAGCAAGCTAGCACACACATGTAGGAAGTGGTGTATTGGTGGTGCAATAAAATATTCTTTTAAGGACAGTTTGGATTACATTTTGTCAGGAATCTGAAAACCCCTGGAGTGAAAAGACGTCTATAGAGTGTTGATCTATAGTGTGGCACCCCCTGATGCAAGCACGGTGTTTTATTCAAGAGAACGCAGATTAAGTCGAAGAAAGAAATGTACTAAAAGTTATCACTTTTGTTATGTAGTATTTTTAAGTTCACAATAATGAATTTGCACTTTTAAGCTTTGTTTTTCTTCTACATTGCGTCATTGGCATGTCTGTGCCTGTGTTCCATTTGCACAATACCTAAATAGTTAAAGAGGGAATATTATATTTTAAATCATTTTATGTCTAAATCAGAAGTTGGTATGCCTTTGTCCAGTATATATGTCAGGTTTTAAGGTCTGTGAACTCTAGTCTAGTCATAGATTTTGATTCTCACTATAAAGGCGGATCTTGTCGTCAAATATAGTTTTTCGTGCATAAGAAGCGATCTTTTTAATTTCGTCTATGATGAAACAAACTACAAACTATTTTTTTCATATTAAACAACTTTGTACACTTCAAACCAAAAGAAATACATCACATAAAAAATAATTAAGGATTTTAGGATACTATGCAAAGATAATGTATTTTAACGGGATGCACCTCCGCCGTTACAGTTAGTGTCTGGTATTGAAAACCGAAAGCGTTTGTTTATCGGGATCGAAAAGCTAGGAATCGGATCGGACAGAAAAAGGAACTGGATCTTTGACACTAAAATGTCTATTCCTTTTTACTTGTTTGTGCATATTTTTTAAAAATAATAAATAATTTTAATTAATTTCATTATAATATTTACTTCGTATGGTTAAAATGTAAATAATTTGACATAACATGTTGTTATGTGTAAATGTGCACAAAACAAGTAAAAAAAGGGCTTATATGACCATTCATATAAATTTTTTTACTGTGGAATCGATGGAGATCTGAATCAATAAGCAAAATCGGAATCTGTAAAATTCAACCGATACCCGACCCTAATTACAATGAATAGGGAAGAACGCAACGCCTGATATGGCCGCACTAGTAAGGTAGTCCTGCCGACAGTAAAATAATACAATCATCATTTGATGAAGACTGAAGATTCTTTGAGGGCTGGGCTCCTCTCAATCGTTGTGCATGCCCAGGAGCTGAAGAGATCCCCAAAATGGTGATTTTTAGCACATTTTAAGCTAAGCATACCAACATAAACATGGCCACCAAGTGGCACGACTTCCGTAAACTGACTTAATGCCTGGATTATCAGGGGGTGCGGAGCAGTGAGTGGGCTGGCTGAGAGAAGCTGTCCTTGGGTGGTACAAAAGAAACGTTCCAGACAAACCAACCTCAGGGGTAACTTACACTTGTGTGGCGTCACCAATAAGTCCAAAGTCTTCTGAGAAAGATTGGGCCATATCGCCATCATCTCCTTCCTAAGTTCAGCATCCATCTGATGTTTATCTATACCTCCTATTTACGTAGCAACACGTGCACGTACACGCATATATACAAACACATTTCCACAAAAACAAACACAATTTGAATTATATAGAACGTAACCTGATGCAACAAATGTGCACCCAATCCAATTAATTTCATTATTTGGAAAAAAGAGACAACATAAAGACAGAGGTCTTTCCCCACCCTTGGCAATCTTGATGTCCAGAGCGGTTCGGATTAAGGCCATAAGGGTGGAATTAAAGTGCACTGTATTGTCATCCGCAACCGGCAGATCCATCCGCAACAGTCTCTGTGAAAAGCCAATCATGGTCAGTTAGAAAAGAAGGACATTGAAATGCAGTTGTGCTTTGAACCTCTGGGTAGGGTGTGCTTTCGGTGTGTGGGAGGGAACGGGAAAGGAAAGTAAGGAGGGATTTTTGGGGTGAGCTCTGTGACTCTTAGTACTCAGTGCAAGAATTCATTTAGTATGGGAGTTTTTAAAAGAAAGCAGGAATTAAACAGCTGGTTAGTGTTTATGGGATTTGTTTGTTAACTCGTGGAAGTTAATATATTAAAGCATGATTCAGTGCTACAGATCAAAAGCGTATCAAACAACTGAGCAGTCAGTCAAAGAGCTTTTCACAAATCAGACCAGTGGACACCGCTTCACATTGATTTCATGTGTTTTAAAGTAAAATCCACTGATCTGGGGAAAGTCATATTCAGAGACACCAAAACTCTTAATTGCATCGCACAGGGTTACATTACCTCCTACTATGGTGGACGTGTTTTTCTCATTACCGTGACACCCTTTGCCATGCAATCTCCCAGGTTACCTCACGTTTCCCCTTCACACTCCATCAGTCAAAGAAGAAACACTCACCCTCCATCCCCCCAATACATTCCCAGCATGCATCATGCAGTCACATGCGTCACAAAACAAGCAACAGAGCAGCCAACACTGAAAGCATCATCTAGTTGGTTCATTTCAGCTCATTCATTTAGGTTTAGTAGTGGTTGCTGTCATTGAAACTGAATCATGGGCCACTGGATAAAACAAGAGCGTGATCCAGATTCTCTGGTCTCTCAATGCAAAAAGATGAGTGCAGGCTATCAGTTCAGGTTAGAGCAGCATTCTCCAGAAAATAAGAACAAAGGAAATGGTTTTGTGAGTTGAGAAGAGGAGCGAAGATGTAGCTTCCTAGCGATTTTAATGTTTCATATGGTGAGGAGAAAAGCACCCGAGCATGAGTTTCATTTGGGACTTACAGTATTTACAGGGAGAGTACTGATAGTGGATGGTGATGGAGAGATGAAGAGACAGAAATAGACGGTAACGCTAAATTTAAAACCTTTAAGACAAAAGAAAAGAAAGATCTACCACAACACAGGCTGGACACCTTCTTTAAGAGCTGATCCTGTAATTTTGGCCCTAATGTTTGACAGGTAGGGTGAATGCAACGTGGCGGTCATTTACTGTAGGTTAAGGGGTGACAGAGACCCTATCAGGCAGGAGGGGTAATTGAAAGGGAGGGTGGAATGGAGGGCTCTACGGTTGGACTACAACAATACTAAAGGAAAGGGGAGAGAGTGAAAGAAAGGAGATCAGTTCCTAGCGTTGTTTTGGAATAGTATGGCATGAGTTCTCTAACAGATCTCCTTTTTAACTGTTGTTGAATCAGTCTGCCATTGAAGCTGACTGAAGGGTGAAATGTTGGTTTACAGCTACAGACAGACAGTAATATAAGGAGAGAGAGAAATAATTCTATAAAGGGCGATGACAAAAGGGGATGGAATATCTTGTGGGTGGGCCATAGGCCTGGAAGGCGGGGCATGCAGATGAGTGGCAGAATGTAAAGAGGAGGGGCTGGAAACAGATTAGAACTGCATTGACAGAAGAAAAAGATGTGAAAGGTGTATCTGCAGAATTGGACAATTTTCTTATGTTGAAGATATTGGGCTTTAATGGTTTCCAAAAGATTGTGGGTGTGGTTGCGTGTCAGTGTGTGCTTTTGCATGTCTGAACGAAAGAAAGAGAGAGAGACAGAGAGCTGGTCCAAAGAGAAAAGGGTCCCTAAAAAAGCGGCATCCACAGAGCTGAGGGACTCGGAGGGCTGAAGCCCTTAGTCCTTCCAACCACTGCTGCACACGCACATATGGACGTGGTTGTGGGTGTAATGACATATACTGCATGTACTATATGATAAACGTTTCTGTTTTCTTTAACACAGTGGGATTCAAAAGTCCACTTTGAAAACATAGGTTTCTTGACTTTTTGTATTTGCATTACTTTCGTAACACCTTTTACTTTTGTAGCAGCTTTTACAGTCTCTTTACAAAAAAATTATAACTATAAATTCTTTAGATTGCTATTCCCTTGTTTCCATTAGCCACGCATAAGTACAGATAACAAAAACTTCTTGTTCTTTGAAACGTTTTCGAGTTAGCTTTCATTATAAAGCAGGTCAAGAGTAATTTGAATGAAATCAAAATAATTTTGAATGCTTAATTTTGACTTTTGAATGATCCCCACTATACCTCTACTTTTCACTGCTGTACATTAAAACATGCATTTTGCTTTAATGTACATGTATAGATGTAGACTGTGCCCTTAGTTCATTGCAATTTTGAAACACGTTTCATCTAATCTATAAAACTATATAATGGATCTGTGGATGGTTTATAAGTGTGTGTCTTCATACGGTGCAAAAGTGCTGAGAAGGTCCGTCCGTTCCCGCTACCCTGTGGATCAGCCAGCCTAAGTCTAATGCCCTCAAACCCTGCCCTGCCACCAGAATCACAATAGCGGCCTCCATCAGACAACGAAGGAGTAAAAGAAGGAGATCAAATTAAAAAGAGAAAACACCAACAGTACAGACACAGCGCTGGCCGCTCGGAGGCCCTCTACCTTGTAGGCAACCCGTGCAGGGCACTTCTTCCCCAGGCCTAACGGAGGAGACATGTGCCTGAGCATCTCATACATATCCCTGTAACTGATTCTGCCACTGGGCAACCGAAAACAAATACCAAACAAAATGTGCATGGGAGAGAGAGAGAGAAGGGAAGAGGAAAAAGAACAAATTAACAAAAAATAAACAAGATGGGGAAGGGAGGGGTTGGAGGAGAACAGAACAAAAGAAGGTTATTTGGTTGGAGGAAAGGCGTGATTTGCTAAACTAGGCTGCCGCAGACATGATGATCGGTTTATTTATGAGTTAAAAGGAGGCGGGGACTCAACATCTCGGTGCGTTCTATGCAATCGGGGGCAGGTTGCATAGAAGAGCAGGGGGGCTTCGTAACAGGCAAAAAGTCCCGCTGCAGTCAAGGCGTCAGAATGGAATTTTATGTCAATGCAGTTTCTGTCCCCCTCCACCCAGAACAATGCACGCTACCGTACCAGCTAGGCCTAGCCGTGCCTTAACAGCAAGCAAAACAAAAATCAAAAGATGGTTCTTGGTTTGCTATTTATCTATCTAAGGATCTTATTTTACTGTCCTTCGCTTGTGTCATACACACTAGTGCGTTTCATGCTCCTGTAAGTGTCGGCATTGTCCTGAACATTCTCATTGTCATATCAGAATGCAAGTAGAAATGGTGAGAGTTGAAAAGAAAAGAAGGTAAGCGACATTCATTGCATTCTGGATGCTAGCAGGTAATATTAGTTTTTAAGTGGAAGTCAAACCTTGCAGGCCACCCTATGAGGACATTTCTTGCCTAAGCCCAGAGGGGGGTCGATAACTCGCAATAAACTGTACATATCCTTATAATGAATGCGCCCGCTGTAAGAAGAATACAGGGATGTTAGAGAACACAACTCAGAACAGAGACACTGGCAGGATGAAAAGCACAAGAACAGGATAACACACACATTTTTGTTTGTTTGCTGGTCACCCGATTGTGCCGACAAATATGTTGTCTCTACCTAGTTTACTTTTGCTGTATTCTTTAGTTCTTTCGTACTTACTCCCTGTCGCACCTCCTTTCTTCCTTCCTTCCTTCCTTTTTCTTTTGACAGATTCTGATATTCTGATAGGATGCATGCTATTTTTAATCTTCGTGTTACGATTCCGTCCTTCTTTGTTCCCTCTGAATATCCGGATTTGCCCACCTACGTGGTTGTCTAATGCACAACATTAGGGTGACAGGCACTGGAATGCAGATACCAGGAAACTTAGCGTGTTCAGTGGGAGGTAGAAGGGCTGGCACAGTAAGTTTGGCTTGCAGTATGCAGTATTCCAGAGTGGGAGGACTGGGAGTCACAGAAGGGCACGTAGGAGGGTTTGTGGGGATTGATGGATTTTAACAGAGCTGAGAAGCTCAAATCCATGATCCCTTTTTCGATTGGTTCTGCGATTCTCTCCCCTCTCTCCGGTCCATGGAAGGATACAGTGAAGCCAGGCTCTGTACTTTTAAGGATTGTGCCAGAGGCCATGGCTCTGTATTGATGTCAAAAAACAAGAGGTGTATCTGAACATAAGAGAGAGCCAGTGTGTTCTGTGTTTTATAGGACAGAGGGCTTGGATATAAATTAATACTGGTGACTTACATAAGATCAGATTCTATCATATTTTTTTATATTTAAAGTGTAGAAGCCTGCAATTTTATTGAATGTAGATTAACATATTGTACACTTATTTTAAGTAAATATTCTATTCATAATTATTTTTTTTCATTACATAAACATATTAACTTTTACACGTATAAATATTTGTAAAATAATTTGTATATTTAAAATTAACCATGTAATTATTTTAACATTTCAACAAACAAAAACTATTTAATGATTTTTCAAATTAATAAGTTGACATAACAGTTTATATTTGTGATATTTACTAAGCCATGTGAAATATTTTTACGGAGTGTGCTGATTTTCAAAATACTTCATTAACTACCAAAAAACGTTTCGGCCACCAAATTGAAAATCTGGGTTTTACATAAAACATAATCCTGCAAAAAAACAATTTTAGGATTTTGACACATGAAACATTGAAGAGTAGTTTTTGTAGTGCCCACTATATCTAAACAATATGCAACCAATGATGTATTTATGAATATTGTAAAATGTACTATTGACCAATTTAATTAACTGAAATATGGGTTAGAAGGTTATATATATGAATCACTAATTAGTTGCAAGTATTTTAAGCATTAGTATAATTTTTTAAAGATAGCTGGGTTGTTGGAATTACTCAAAGTTTTCATGTACATTGGTTCCAGATGATTAAGTTGTTTTAATATGATTTAATTTTGGAACCGATGTACATGATAAAATTAGTAAGGTGTGTTTATGTGTAAAATATGTACAGATATATACTCACCAAGCAGCAGGATCATATTCTGCCCATATCCTCACATACTCGTCCAGATGATGGGGACCCAAGATGGAGGAGTCACGTGTAAGATACTCAAAATTGTCCATGATCACAGCCACAAACAGATTCAGCATCTACACATAAACGTGGAGAAAAGTATTAAATCTGGACATTACAAGAAGGTTGTTGTCCAACCAATACTGGACCTCTGTTGACTTCCATAGGACAGACACCAAACCACAGCAGCATTTCCAGAAATATCTCATTTTGTGTTCCACAGAAGAAAGAGTCATATGTGTTGAATACCATGAGGCTGAATTAAGGAGCCCTGTTATCTAATAGAACTATCCTGTATCAAGTTCCTAGCACACTTAACCACTGAAACCAAGGTAATGGGTTCAAATTCCAAGTAAAAAACAACAAATGAAAAGTGTATTATTAATGAGTGCTGATATACTCACCAGAAATGAACACAGAAAGATGAAGGAGACGAAGTAGAGGTAGGCAAACTCACTCCCACAATCTGGCTTGTCATTACCAGACAGCGTATCACACTCTTTCTTTCCCAGACACGACAGCATGATCTCGTGCCATGCCTCACCCGTAGCGCTCCTGCAAACACAATGCACTTAGAAAGGGTATTTACAATCACACTGCATTAAAACAGTGAGACACACAAACACAACACACCTGAAGAGCAGCATCAGAGCCTGAAAAAATGTCCTGAAGTTGTTGTGCTGGTTTATGGCACTTTCGCCATCCTCTTCAATCGCAATGTTCCCAAACAGCTGTTAAGCATAAGGAGCACCCAACATTACCCCCACAATGAAAATAACTTACCAACTTAAAATAAATAGATGTGTCTCCTTTGTATCCTCCCACACACTCTCTCTTGTGTGCTCACCTGCATGCCGATGATGGCATAGATGAAGAACAGCATGGCGATGAGTAGGCACACATACGGCAGAGCCTTAACACATTAAAAGTACATGTACATTTCAGTTTAACTTCAATGTGTCAATGTTAAGGAGCAATGTGTAATAAAGAAGAAAATCCATTGACAGAAATATAAAGTATAAAGATCTTACATAATAAACCTTTATGTTTTTATTACTTTCAAATGACTTATTACTATCTACAGAACAAACATTGTGGGTTCTCTTATGTGGAATTAACTGTCATCTCTTAATAGTTGCCCTGAACCGACAAACCAATCTACAGTTTTGTAAATATTGTTTACTTCCTCAGCAAAGAAGAAAAAACATGAGGCATTATTTGTCCTGTGTTAACCACCATAGTGATTCGAAAGGGAAAGTTGGACTGAGCCATTTGTTGCAATTTCTAGCCTTTCAACTAGAACAATTGACAGTTAAATGTTCTATGAAATTTTGACTAGATTAAAAAAACTACTTTGATTCTTCATCAAACAATTTACACAAACATGTGTGCATTTCAAAGATTTAAATGAATGAAAGTTACTTGTTAATTTTGTGTACGTGTAAGTAAATCTAATCAACTTAAATATTCCTGTTAGAATTTATTAAACATATAAGGTGTATATTAAAAATATACTTATTTGTTAAATATACATACTTTTTGTCGTACCATAAATGTTAAAAAAAAATTGTAACTGTTGGATGATGAATCAATTATTTAAATATTGTCCACTAAAAAATTGATTAAATTAACGTGATTTCTTTACATTAATACAACCGTTTTTTACACATTTATTTTTGAGATATTTAAGTCGCATTAATTATATTTTACAGGGAACAAGATGTCATGGAGCAGTGCAAGTGCAGTCTGCTGAGCGCTTCACCTTGAACGACTGGACGAAGGTCCAGAGGAGGATGCGTATGGTCTCACCCTGCCTGAGAAGTTTGATGAGGCGAGCTGCTCTGAAGAGTCTCAAAAAACTCAGGTTTATAAAGTTGTTCTATAGGAGACAAACAGAAGAACAGAAAACAATGAAGAAGAAGATAAAGACAAGCGAGAAAACAGGCAGGTAGATAGAGGAGAGGTAAATAAAGAAGGAAAGGAAATGAAGTCAGTTGATTCGTGAACTGAAAAACAAACCAAAAAAGATAAATGAACAAACCAGAAATTAGAAAAAACCGGCAAGACTGAACAGGCTCATATCCAAAGTGGGAAAAGGGAGGAAACTGAAATGGAGAGGAAGGGGCAGCAACTCAGACAAAGAAAAGTCAAACTCAAACATCCTCATCGAGGAAAAGAGTGCACAGACCCTAACGCCTCGCTTCAGTCAACCAAATGCACTGATCTTTAGATTTAAAGCTCACAGGTCAAGTGGAATCATGCCAAACCACGAGAAGAGCTCACAATGACCAACAGAGGGCACTAGCAAAGAAAAGAGACATATTTGCTGGGTTAAAGGACAGATTTCAATCACACTATTTATAAATCCGTCGGTTTTATTATCACTATATTTATAGCTGAAAGAATAGACATGAGGTGGAGATAGTGAATACAGACTCACAACTCAAGCTCAACGTTGGTGCTATGGTGCTTTGGCTTCTTCTTAGCCATTCATTCTAGGCTTTGAGCAATTCTTCCAAATGTCTGTATTTTTCCATATCAATGTCGAGCTTTGATATGTGACTATTACTGTCCTTTAAGCAGCACAGAGATACAACTACAAAAAAAAGAAGAACTACAATTTGGGTTCATTAATCTGACAAATTCAAATCAAGAGGGATCCATCTTTACTTTCGAAATTGACCTAATGATGTTGTTAAAGTGTAACTATTTGCATCTATGTGTGTGTTAACGTTTTTGTATGTATGAGCATATGAAGAGCGTTCAACACATAATAATCACTAATGTTCTCTGTCAGCACAACAGATTGAATGCAACATGCATTTATAAAACCCGCAGAGAAACACCAGACATTAAAACTGTGTGTTTCAGATCAATTCCAATTAAAAAGGGATGCTTTTGATGCTATCGTCACATCATTAAACAGGCAGGGGTGAAAGGTCATCATGGCTCGAGCACATGCATCATTATCATCACCATCAGCCACAGGTAAGCAGATGCATTAGATGCATTACTCCAAAAAAATTACAAACCATCTACATGTAGATGTTGCAGAAGCATGGTTTATAGCGGTATTTTTGGAGGTTGATAAACAACCATTGTGATTGGTCAGGTCAGGTCATGGATAGACACATGAGTTTCATAGTGCATTTTGATTGGATGGAGTCATCAGAGGGCGATGCCGCCATAAAGAAGAGAATAAAGAAAGCATGTAAAAAAGATACAAGAAATGAATTATCATTATGCATTATCATTATGCATCTTAGAACAAACGTTTCCATCCAAATAATGGTTGATCATAACAAGAACATATTAAATGTGTTCATTCATGAATTACTGTCATGCTAATATCAATACATACCTTATTTGCCATTAACACATTCTTGCAGAGATTTAGTAAACAATAAAGCGGATTTAAGATTAACTGGCATATGTATAAAACCAATGTTTGACTGAACTCTGCAGGAAGGTGGATCTCCAGGAACGGGATTGAGACTTAAGAAATCACTATCATTATTATCATATGATCAAAGCATTTACACCACAGTTATTGCTGTATTAAAACAACATAAGCAAAAATATCATAATCTCTCTATAAAGGCGTAAAACATTCATGCATGTCAAACTCTTTCAAGGGGGCTTCGAACATCTCAAGTATACAAAAAATGTTCCTGTGGGTGAAAAGCAAGCTAAATTATTGCTTTGTGATTTAAAATGTTCAATATAAAATCATTCTGCACAGTGTAAGGAACATTCTGTGAGAATATAACATTCATATCTTTAATAATGAAGGGTGCAATGAGGTCCAAACCTCATTGTATGTAACATACAATGTTGTAATGAACCATTTCTTTATGTTCAAGACAAACACATTCAAAACCAAATTTGGAAACCTTTTAGAGAATGTTAGCCACATTTTTGAGAAAATTTCTGGTTACTTAAGCCTAAACCTTAAACTATTTAAAAAATATCAAATGTCTGATTTTAGAATCTGATCTTCTTCTGTAAAACCAATAATAAAAAACACATAATAGCATACATACATGTTACATGACTAGCTTATCTACAGAAGGGTCTAGATATATGTGCACTGGCATTGCAGTATTGAAGTAGTGATCTTGCTCGGGGGAATAAATGATGAAGCTGGAAGGTTAACAGACCCACGTCGCCACTGTTCACCACTGGCTCATGGATCTGCCACAAACACCATGGGACGATTACATAAGACTTTTAGAGTTCCTTACACCTCAGTGAGCAGGAGAAGATCCTGCTGAGTCTCTCACATACGCACACACACACGCAAACAGACAGGATAGGCAAACAAACACGCACATGGCGGCCCGTCTGCTACACACTTACCCCAAGCTCTGTCACTAAAATATCAGTGATGCTGCCAAGTACAGTCACACAGTCGAAGATGTTCCAAGCGTCTTTGAAGTAATTCTGTGGGTAAAATAAAGTAGTGTATGTGTGTCAGTTACACTGTTTTTACAGTATTTATGTAAAGTGCTCAGTTGTACTAATGAAACGTCTACTTAATCTTGATCTAATATTTTCTTCAACATAATCTACAAAAAATAGATGTCTAGAGAGCCGTTGGCACAGATGGTAATTATGAGGGCCTTTTGTAAGCTTATATGTAAGTGCCTGCAGGAAAAAAAATGCATTAGGCCTCTCTCCACACCAGATGTACAGACACAGAGGGTTTCGGCATGTGATTTTGTCCCTTTATCATTTCTTACTGTGTGTTGTCGGGACAAATTCACTTTATTTTTCTTATAATCTCATTTTCACGTATAATTATGTCAGCGCGCCCTCAAGCTTTACATCTTCATGTGTCTCTTCTGCCTTCACGAATTCTAGCTGACTACAATCATTAACTTCAGTTTCTATGTTCCACTGACTTTATAACTGCTTTGATCTCTCTGTCGCTCACTCTCTATCTATCTATCTGAAATTTCTGAAACCTGGTTTAACATTCCTGCAGCTCTATGCGAAGCTTGAGTACAGAAAACAGGTGTACATTGGCTCTTAAAAGTATCTGGATGTTTTTGGACATTTAAACTTTATAAAAATATATGTGAACGTAATTGCATTAAAAAGCAGCAAATAGATGCATAGATTAATTATCAAATTAACGGCACTGTAAAAAATGGGTTGTTAATAACGTCATTTTTAAATGTTTATGCCATGTACATCCGTTCCATATGATTAAGTTTTGCACATTTTTTTAAAACAATGTACATAATAAAATTAAGAACTTCCATTAACCCATTTTTTATGTGATGTTTGAAACAGAATTTTTTCTTTAATCTATTTGGGTTCATTTACATAAACTCAAGGTAAATTAGATTTTATGTATGCGTATTTGTTGTCATTATATACACAATTAACATTTTCCACTACACTGAAAAACTAGTTGTTGGAATTACTCTGTTTAACCATGCACATCGGTCCCAATTTTTTGAAGATCATTTTTCTTGAAATTGTTAAAATATTATGTTACAGAAACAAAATTAAGGAATCTATGTACATGATTTAATTTCAGTAATAATTTTTATCCAAAGTTTCTACAACACCCGTTTGTGTTACCAATAAATGATTTTGATTTACTTTAAAATTAATTTAATCAAGTGGAACCGATGTACATGACAAAATGAAGTAATTCCGACAACCCATTTTTCAGTGTACAGCTAAGAATTTTTGTACCTCCTGTAAACACGCATTTCACCAAAGAAAGCCAATTACTTCACTTTCATGTACATTAATATTGTAAAAAATTAAATCATAATACAATGTTATATATCTGTTATTTTATAATATATTGCTGTAGACTGTCTAAACCTCTCAACAACCATGTCAGTGTATATGGACATATGATAAATAAATGTAAACTCACCAGCGCTCCAAATGCAATGATCTTCAATATGCACTCCATGGAGAAAAGTGAGGTGAACACTATGTTCAGTATGGCTAACACGGTTTCATAGGCAGGTGATGCACCATAATACTAAAAGACATAAGATATGTACAAACATTTACAATTCAAATATGAAACTAGACAAATCAAGATATTCCCAATATAATAAATAATGAAGAATAAATATGACAATAGCAGAAATCTTACAGAGTATTAGCAGATATCACATGATATAAAGATATATATTATAAAAGCAAATCAATTCAAGTCACAGCTCTCTAGGGAATTTAAGCTAAAAGGAAAATCAGTGTACGAACAATCACGAGATAAATTAAATTATTTAAACTAAGCAATTAAATACAAGTGTAATCTATTAATGTCTTGGACAAATGACAGCTTGATCCAAAAATAATCTAGATTAATAAAAATTAAAAAAAAAATTAAGAAAACTTGTGTGCTTGTGCTAAGTAAAAGAGTTGTCCCACCTTCATCATGAGAACAATTGTGTTGAGGGCAATCAAGGCCATGATGGTATATTCAAATGGGGGCGACACCACAAACTCCCACATGCGATACTGAAAGGTTTGCTTGTTCTGTGGCATATGGCGTGTGAGCGGCCTGGCGTTGATGGCAAAGTCTATACAGGCTCTCTGTTAACATCACAGATATTACAAGATTAGTTTTGTAAATTAGTAACATGTATATAAATTGAACAAGTCTGATAGTTAGCTTAAAATTCTCCTTGGAGCAAGCAACTAAGGGTTCCAACCCTTAGATTTTCAAGAAATTTTACAGACTTTGAGAAACTAAACTCTAGGTCGGGAACCAAGTTATGTCACTTACTTCATTCTTTTCCAGACTATAGTCCTCCATCATCTTGTCTCCTTGCTCTTGGAACGTTATGATGATGAGAGCTACGAAGATGTTGACGAAGAAGAAGGGGAAGACCACGAAGTACACCACGTAAAAGATGGACATTTCCATCCGGTAACCTGGGCTAGGGCCCTGATTCTCATAGGTCGCATCGACTGAATGTTTCAGTACCCTAGGAAGCATTGGAGATTATTAGACCCTGTTTTGCAGTACATATGAACAGCGTTCTCAGAAAAAGAGATATGACTTACTGCGGCCACCCCTCTCCCGTAGAAACGGTGAAGAGGGTAAGAAGGGCCCAAAGCACATTGTCGTAGTGGAAATCGTATTTCTTCCATTCCCGCTTCTGCGCCCTCACTTCATTATCTCTTTCATAGACAAGATACTCGCCCCTAAAGACATTATCCTCATTTCACACTCAGAGAAACACAATATGACTGTTTATCATCCCGTCGTATGTGCTGGGAGGAGTTTTCATACCTACAATCCCGGGCAAACTCTTTAGATTCATCTGTACAGTAGAAGAACCGGCCTTTAAAGAGTTGCACCGCCACCACAGCGAAGATGAACATGAACAGCATGTAGACAATGAGGATGTTCAGCACATTCTTTAGAGAGTTTACCACACAGTCAAAAACGGCCTAAAAGAAGACAAACACAAAAGACAAAACGAATTAAACCTGATCACTGAATAGATTTAAAAGGTTCCCGTTTTCGGCTTTATCCCAATATGTTTACCATTCCATTACACTAGTAGACACCATTATTGTTTCCATTGCCACTTCTTATGTGGTTTTAAGCAATATACTGGAAGAACTAATTTTTTCAATATATTTTATATTTAATTCTGATAGAAAAAGCATTAGAATTAGCTTAATGAAAAGCATTAGAATTTCTGTGATGGTTTCTGGTCAGTTTCTGCTGTAAATAAAGCTGTAAAGAAGAATACTAAAAGTCTAAAACAAAACAAAAAATACAAAAACACCAGACTAAAGCAAACTCACAAAATGAAAATATTTTGATAACGTAGCCTGAGTTTATTAAACAGATAAACTCAAACACAGTCTGGTGGCAGACGAAACAATAAGTGAAGGGAAAAATGACTGTATAGAAAGAAAAATGTCTGTCTCAGTCAACACTGAGGACAACAAAGTGTACCTTCAGCTTGGGCAGACGCTTGATGGTTTTCAGAGGTCTCAACACTCTGAGCACACGCAGAGACTTGATGGTACTAATATCTTTTCCTTTGCTTCTGCAGAACAAACACAAATAATAAACACAATTAAACTTTGAAAGGGCAGGAGGTGGTTGACAACAAGGTAACTGATCTCGAACACAGTTTAGTGAAACATGCCACTACGTTTTCATCTCATCATCACTTGTCACTGTGAACAGACAGGCAATATCCCATATCCCAGTACATAGGATAGGCACGCACGCACGCACGCACACCCACCCACCCACACACACACACACACACACACACACACACACACACACACACACACACACACACACACACACACACACACACACACACACACACACACACACACACACACACACACACACACACACACACACACACACACAAACTAATTGCAGAGATAGCCCATGTTGTATTGAAAATTAGCTCAATGGATGTAATATCCATTGTTTTGTTTTTGCACATTTTGTAACCACCTTTGAACCTTATTTTCTGAAGTACATTGGTTTCATTGCAATGCCATTACATTGGCATAAAATGTAAACCAACAAAGCAGACTATGGCATCCCCACTTAGGAAATGCCCAACCTCTTTCTTTCTTTTTATGGGGGTTTGAAAACACATATTAAACACGTAAAGAGTGGGATAACACACATCCATGCCTTTTTTATGAGAAAAAAGACATTTCTATAACATTTCTGTTGTACAACAGATGCGTGCACAGCAGTGGATGGCAGATGTGCAGCAAGTGACCAGCAAATCTCTCACTAAATTATCTGAAGAAATTAGGTGAACCTTCGTTTACACCAACAACAAAAGCCTAATCTAGAAAACACTCTTATCCTCCTAAAACAAACGATTTCTTTCCGGTCTATTGCAAATCTTTAATGTATTTAATTTTTTTACACAAACTTTAAAACGATCAGAAATATGTGATCTTAATCTTTGGATCTAATTGAAATTAACTTTTGAGATTCTGTAGATGAGCTTTAGTGTACATTGTTAGTTTATAAAATGTTCACTTTGATATCCATATCATATGTAGAAACAGTCCTCAGACACAACTATTTAAGCTCTAACCCCATTTGAAGTGACTTGAAAACAGTATGCTTACGTCAAGAATTAACAAGCAGATGAAGCATGTTTGCACAATTCTATTTTTGCCTCAAAAACTAATTTCATTTAAACATACGCCATCAAATTTTTTTTATTTACGTCAAGTGACACTAATCTTTCCACGGTATGTATATTGTACAATATTTTTATCGGTGTTGTCCTCTGTTCACCTCTTCTTTCTCAAACTCAAGAACAAGCGCCTGTCTGAATACTGCTCTCACAGCAGATGTGGTTACACACAATCAAGCATAAACAAGCGTCTATCAGAGGACTGACTGGTGCAAAGGTGACCGACCCATCCACCCGACTACACGAGTCATGGACAGAGTGTAAATGATTTCTGAGGGGCCGGAGCCGCTCAACACAGAAACACAGATGGTGACTTCCACAGACAGACACAGAGACAAATCCAAAAAAGAAAGAGAAGAAAGCTGTGTAATCGGAGGGACGATCATTTAGAGAAAAAGAAAGAGAAGAAAATGTGAGAGAGAGACATTACCCGCCGTTTCCACTGTAGGTGTGAGCAGTTGAAGAGATGATAGAGGAATCAGACACACAGACATGAGGGAGAAAGGGAGTTTGAAGGAAGAAATACATTAATATGAGACACAAATACATTCAAAAGAGACAAATAAATGATTGCAAGACTGTAGATTATAAAAACCAGTGCATGCCTGCACCTCTAAACAACCTCATATCTGATTTCACAATTTATAACACTTACAAAACGTATCAATATTTGAACTATTACAAATGCACACGCACACACCCACAGACACACACACACCCTTTTAAATCTTGATGGCATACGTTTTGTTAACATGCATTGCCATTTTGCATGTGACTTTATTGCTATGGTGACAGCTTTAGCTGATGCTAGTTGCCATGCCTCCTTCATGACCATCATGATCCAAAGCTATTGAGCTCATAGTGTCACATGACATACCACAGATTGTCACATGACACACTCATATGACCATAAGCAACCTAAGCAAGACCTGAAGCTCTGCTGGAGTCAATAAACAGATAAACAAATTGTAGTACTTTAAAACATTAAAGCTGCACTCTTCTGTTTTCACACGTTAATGTTGCAGATGTTTTATCTGCCTTGAGGCGGACAAATCTGTTATTTCACTCATCTTTTTGAAATGTTTCTGTACGGAAAAACCTATGAGGCTGAAATGAGTGCAACTTAAAAATTGAGAAACATCATTTTTTATAAATCCAAGTAAAAAATAAACCAGACTCCCAGCAGGTCTGAGTCAGCTCTTGGCACAAGCAGTTCACGAGGAATATAGAGGGTTTTGTCCAATCCACACACAAACCGTGTGGCCTAAACACACAAAGACCTTCTGACCAAACATCTCACTTTGGCATTGCAATACAGCATGAATTGATCATTAAAGAAGAGTGTGGTACGATTTCTACAATTGCTTAAAGTACCTCTATGAACATGCCATAACTTTAGCGTGCAGTGCATCTATTCTTTTGCAGTGTCTATATGCCAAACTATCTGAAAAGTGAAGCTTGGTGGATCTGTTTGAAAGTGTACAATACTTACGAATGCGTTAAATGGTTTACAAAGGAATCAGCAGCAATGACCATAATCAGAAAAGTCTCAATAGAACTGAAGTGTTTGGCCCCTAATACACAGTTGCAGTTAAGGTTGGTGGAAGATACTGAACAAAGAGTTCTTTCGAAGTATTCAGATACTTGAATGTAATTGCATTAGTTGTTTCTATTTTGTGGAATTCTTTAGCAGATTCTGGCAGCTATATTGCTAAATTAATTTAAAAGAGACAGTTCACCCCAAAACTGTAATCTGTTATAGTTAACTTCCCGTCTTGTTGTTTAGATCTGTATGGCTATCTTCCACAAAACACAAAAGAAGATATTTTGAAAAATGTTTATCAGGACCAAAGGTTTTCTTTAACCAACATTTTTCAAAATATCTTTCTTCAAGTTCTATAAGTCATACAATGTCAAGTAAATGATGACATCATTGTAGTTTTGGGTGAACGAACACTTTAACAAGTTGGTAAATTTTTGGCTGTATGAAGTTCTGGCAATGAAACAATATGACGTTTATCCCCTATGGACATATTACACTCAAAGTGCTATCTTTAAAAATTAAAAGCCGCTTGGTATGATGTTTTATTAGAAGATGCATTGACCTTTATATATTCTTAAAGGGGCAATTCACCTAAAAATTAAGTATCAGTCATTATTACTGACTGTAATTTCATTTC
Organism: Triplophysa yarkandensis; assembly: GCA_033220385.1. Classification (NCBI taxonomy): domain Eukaryota; kingdom Metazoa; phylum Chordata; class Actinopteri; order Cypriniformes; family Nemacheilidae; genus Triplophysa; species Triplophysa yarkandensis. The sequence continues at coordinate 12,404,472 of CM065661.1, forward strand.
AAACCTATATATTTCATTTTTACACATATTGTTCCACATGTCCTTCTTTTTTCAATTTAATACAGGTTTAAAAATGACATGAGGGTAAGTCAATGGTGACTACATTAATTGGATGAACTATCTTTTTAAGAGTCTGTAGGAACAGGAATTCTGTGTGCCGTTAGAGAAGTCCATCAAGATTTCTGGCATCTGCTTCTTTTAAATCTGCATTTACGCAGTTCAGAGCTCTCTCTCTCACTCTCTATCACAGCAGACAATAAATGACTCTCTAATTGAATCTTGTGTTCAACAAAATGGTGATACGCATCTCAATTGGACAGTGCCCTTCTAAGAGGCAAGCGTTTGGATTGGCTATAATCTCTTTACAGTTTTATCTTTCTGGCCAAAAAAAACCCATCCAGGCCGAAGGGACCGTAATGCATTCTGTGTTTTGCTGCTGTACACGATCAGCCCTGCAGAAGGCATCTAAACTCCAATGATGCCATGAATCACTTTGCAAGTTAAATGAATCAGAGTTTAATCTGTCGAGTATCAAAGCATATGTCCAGTGTGAGTTCTGAGGTTTCTGTAACTTCATCTCATGACCTGTACATTTTTTTTCGTCAAATTGCACTGAAGGCCCGGCACAAAAAGACACACACACGAACACATAGACACAAATACGTATGTTAACACATGTAGGTGTCCACATACTGTACAATGTACCAAGAGAAGATTGAGCTGGCTAAAGTACAACAAGGTTTCGCCCTTGGCATGTGTCCTATGTGTGAGGGACATTCAGACAGACGATCAGACAAACAGATCAGGCTATAGAAGGAAAGGACAGGCGTGTGATGAGCAGGACAGGCAACAAGAGCAAACAGAGGAGAAAGAGAGAGAGAAAGAGACATTACCCCTCTCCTTCCCCACCGCCTCCTCCACTGTAGATGTTGAGATGATCAGAGACAGGAGAGCAGAGGTGGAGCCAGATACAAAGACACAAAACACAGACACGGAAAAAGAGGAAAGAGGGAAACAATGCGGGTTTGGAAGTAGGAAAAACACCAATATGAGACAGAGAATAAAATCACTGGCCTGGTCCCTAATATGTTTTATATGTGGACACCTAATCTAGTGTAAACACTAACAACACAAAAACTATTGAAATACAAATGTAAAATAACATTTATACAGACAGGGTCTAAAATTAATAGTTTGACACATTTGCCAAAATGTACAGTATATAAATGTATGTAGCGTTTATTTATTATTATAGTATTGGGTAAAAACACATTTGGTATATATTATTACAAACTTGATACAAATATAAAGATTGTTTACTTAAGTATATATTTGTGATTTATAACTACATAAAATGTGTTCACTTGTAAAAATAAAATGTTCAAAAATTATGGTATTGATTGGGTTAACATTTTTATTGTGTTTCAGTAGTTTATATGAAAATTTACATAAAATTATGTTAAAATTTTTTAAATAATGTAAGAAAATGTACTCAGGTGGAACCGATGTAAAAACAAGTCATTTCAACAACCCATTTGCATCAGCGTAGTTTTGAGATTCTTAATTTTTGAGTTCTGTTTATGGTTTATTATAACAAATGCAGTTGTATTTATAGTATATGAATGCACAATGGTATTTGTGCATATTTGAATGTATTGGATTGTACAATGGTATAAGATTTGTGTTTGCTATGTTTTGTTATATACTTCCAAATCCATATTTATGCTTAAATATAATGTTAAAATAGGTTTATATTTGTATCAATCTTGAACCATATTTTACAACAACTAAAAACATGATTGGTTATTGCCTTGAAAACAATTAATTTTTTACCCTGTATACAAAATACATTAGCATGCATAGATACACACACACACACACACACAGACACACAAATACACAAATATGGCAGGTCACTCCCTGAAATTGAGTAAAAAGTTAAGAAAGACAGCACAGACATGAAAACTGTTCCCAGGATCACTGCCAGAGGGCATCACAATCACCCCAGAGCGCCTGCCCCTCTGAGAGCTCAACAGCTGTGTGGAGAGAGACAGTGGAGAGAAAGGAGAATACGAAACTCTAGCTAGGACAGTAAGAGGTGTTGTGTTTTCATATGGGATATGCAGGTCAACTGAAATACAATTAAATTACATCCTTAAGAAATGTATCTCATTAAGGAACTTAAGGGTATGTGTGCTGATAGAGATGGGGTTGGGTGGGATAACTGGTTAGGGGTCAAATTGGAAAGGAATCAAAACACTCCGGGAAGCTTCTATATAAAAGCTGTGTTAAAATATATTTTTCATATAACGGTTACACTGAAATGCCTTGTACCACAAAATTGTAATAAAATGCAAATGTGCAAAAAAAATAAGTTCTTCTTTTCACATGCACCTTTTGTGATGTAAAACCTTAACACTACAACTTTATAAAATATTAATGTATAAAAAAATAATTTATTGTCATTTAATAAAATTATGCATTTTTATATTTTATAGGTCATGAGATTTAGCAGTATTTGACATTTCTGATACGGCTGGCGTGGTGTAGACAGGTTTTTTACTTTATATTAACCATACTTCAATTCTGATTTGTATGCTTTGGAAATAAATCATGTCATGTGTCTGTCCACACAGGTTGCTATCATAAAGAAAATGATCTCGCTTTCCTTGACTTGGTAAGCATGACGCTAACAATGCGGATCTCATGGGTTCAATCCCATGGATCTTACATATATTTAGAATCAAATGTATAGTCTTAAGCAATGTAAGTTGCTTTGGATGAAAGCGTATGCCAAATGCATAAATGTAATATAAATGCAAATTCCTGGTTGTTTAGGGATTGTAGAGGATACACACATACATGCTGTAGGGCTGTATAACATTACCATTTCACAGCATTGCGATTCTGGTATTTTAGGAAGGAAAACCATTGATCTGGGTTCATGTTTCTCCCTTTTACGATTGCATTTCAGATTATCTGCCATGCCGCTTCGTTTCCCAGAATCCTCTAGCATGTTTCTTACTCAGCTTGGATCTATAAACTGCATTTCATATGTATTTCTTTCACCTTTCTGACCTCTCTAACATGACAAGCTCTGTCTTCACCCTAACTATTCATGCAACATATGGCAGAGCCTCAGTTTAGACTTTAACATGAAAAACCAATCAGGGGGGTGTTAGGTAGAAAACGGTAAAAAATGAATATGACTAACATTTAAATTGACTACTTTAAATGCTTAAATACTATATAGGAAGTTTTTCTTCTTTTGTCCCTTCTTACTGATTTTCTTCATCTCATGATGGGTTCCAGCAGGTTAGGAATAGAAAGTGTAAATACCTGAGGTTTGTGTGGCAGAATGCTCCAGAGAGGTCTGGGCACTAAAGGGTTACAGGTGCCCAGGCAGGGTCATTACCCTCAAGGAAATGGGCCCAAGCGCACCCACTTGGGGCGTGGTGGGGCGGGTGCAGTGGATTTTGGGACAGGACAGGGAGATGCATTACCAGAAGCGAACATTAGATGTGGGGAGGGCAAGGAGATATGGATATACAAGACCAAGATATATGAGAAACAGAACTGAGATGAGCAATGGGGTGTAATTGAAAGAACAAAAGTAATGAACAATGCTTACACTGGAAGGTATATATTATAAAACATGTCAAATACAAACCGGTGCCGACTAAATGTCACACACTGAATAGAACACTTCCAGTGTAGACATACAATCAAGTTTTTTTTTTTTTATATCATACTACCATAAAAATCACGGATTTCTATGCTCAATGAAAGAGGTATATAAGGAACAGAGAGAGACAGCTGGGCTGTATGGGTTGCAGGCTGGCGCTCCAGGGTGGCAGAGAGCTGTGCTGACTGCACAAGCGTTTGACCTGTAGGGAGCAGACGGGGAAGGAGGCAGGGCAGCAGGCAGGAAAGGAAAGAGGTGTGAAGGATGAGCGCTAGGGCCTGTATGACACTTACGCGAAGGCAAACGCCACCAGGGCACCACTAACCACTATAAAGTCCAGGATGTTCCACAGGTCACGAAAATATGAGCCTGGGTGCATGACCAAACCTAAATCCACCATCTGAAATAGAGAGAGAAAATGCTTGTTTAAGTGGTTGGGGTAATTTCAGCGTTGTGTACGTGACATTTAAACTAATATAAAAAAAAATATAAGTGTTATGAGTAAGCTGAACCCACTGTTTATATTAAACAAGTTTATAATATACGAATTTTTTATTTCACAAAAATGAAATACAGCTGCGTTATTGCGTGAAAAAAATGACTTTTGGAAGATAACTAGATTTATATGAATTAAAATGTATAAACCAGAATCAATAAAGAAAAACGGACAAAAAAGTTATTAATATTTCTATCTTCATGTGTCCCTATATGAGCAAAACGTAGTGTTATGAATTTGACAGTCCTGAAAATGGCACTTACCTGACAATGAAAAATCATGCTCTAAAAATAAAAATACTGATATAAAAAGAGTCTTCACATGGGTATATGAACCAGCAAATGTTGATATTTGTGCTGTGAGTATAGTAAAACCCTTTGGTAAAAACGTAATATTTTCATGGTAAGGTTGACATTTTTTTACACACCTTCGACCAGACAGACAAAACTAAACAAATGCAAAGTATACGATGAATTCTTAGAGAATATCATAATGTGTGATGTATTGATAAACATTAAATGAATATCTAAAGTACCTTAATAAGCATCTCAAAGGTGAACACACCAGTGAACACATAGTCAAAGTAACGCAAGACCTGAAAGAACAAAGGAGGAATAGTGTTAAAAATAGACAAATATAGACTAAAGCACACAGACGACGTGGGATGGTCTCACATTGTTTCGAGGGGATTCAGGCCAGACGGGATCCTCAGCAGCTAGGGCAATACTACTCATCGCAATGACCAGAAGAATGCACATCTCAAAATATCTAAATGTGACAATGAAGTGACACATCCTCCGAAACCTAAGATGCACACACACACAGAAACACAAAAACAAAGATAGTGTGTTATGTTAAGCTTAACATCACGTTATCAAATGGTCACAGGTAAAACTATCATTTATATGGACATCAAAACCTATGCATGATTTCTTCTTCAAAAAAAAGATATTTTGAGAAATGTCTCACGGGTTGGTGGTAGTTAAGATGAACATCGAGGTGTAGGGGGGCATGGGTTTAGGCCCACCATCATCTTTCTCATCATCATCGTCATCCTTTGTATCTTCCTTCTTGGGCAGGGGTTCCGTGTTGGCATTTCTATTGACTGTGGTATGGATACAATTAATAAGGTAAGAAATATCAGCAAAGCAAATCGAAGTTCGAACCATTTTTTCACCTTGCAGGATGGCGTTACGGGAGGGAAACATGGGCGCCATGTCAACGGCAGTATATTCGGGTGTCATGCCTAGGTTCCCAGTGCTGGAAGTATTAGCAATGGTAGAGGATGGGTTGTTATGGATTTGGCTGCTGTCAGTGCCGGTGTGTGCCTGGTAAGCCGTTTGGCTACTGTTGGCAAGATTTAGCAGACTGTCATGCGGGGTAGAGTTACTGGGTGGCTGGGTGGCAAGCTTGTTGTTCATGGCGTTGTCCAGGTCTTCACTGTATTGACTCTCCTGCCTGGAGAGTGTCTTCTGAATGGGGCGGGTCGTGGACAGTGTGGGACGGCTGCTGAAACCATCCCTTATGATAGAAGAGAGCAAGTTTAAAATGCTGTTTAAGTATTGGACATGCCATCTGCATTGTTATACAACCACTAAATATATAGTGTGGTGAAATACTTTGACAAAAAATTTTTCCGCTACTCACTTCCTGCCACGGTGTCGCACCCTTTCCCCTCTCTCTTTCTTTCCGTCGCCCTCATGTCGATGGCGTCTGTGTTTACAATCCCCACCCTCTGCATGCTCACCCTCAGGCCCTCTTTCCCTGCCTTTCCTGTGTCTCCTCCCTCCACCCTCTCCTTCTTCATCTGGGGCTTTGCGGTGTTGTCGGGATTGACTGCAGCGTTCCCCATGCTGATGTTTGCGATGGGAACTTCTGACGTCAACCTCCGGCTGATTCTCAGAGCCCAGCAGACTCCTGCGGGACCCTGTGGAATCTCCCCTTTCCAACCAGGACCCAGATCCTCCACCTTCATCCCCACCGTCATTGAAATTGGACTGCTTGTGAAGGAGCTGATGAGAGCGCTGCGGCTGGCCTTCGCCTGGACGGGTTTTGTTGGTGTTGTTGTTGCGGTTCTCTTGAGGGTCCACGACCAGAGGCCGGTCCAGATGGGTCTTCATTTCAGGGCGGATGTGACGGGAATATGAGACCTGGGGACAGGAAGATAGACATGAAAGTAAGAGATGTAGGGGTGGTTGAGGCTCCAAGGATCCATTTCGTCTTCTCACCTTCCAGCGGTCTTCAGGCTCCAGCTCATTGTAAAGAGCCTCTCTGCTGTTCACGAGCGTCTGCCTTCTCAACTCACTGGTGCGCTGCTCCCATACCGACTTACAACCTTTATGGTTCTTCTGTTGCTCTTTACTGGACAGAAATGAGAGAAAGAGAGCAAAACCCATTTACAGTAGATCTGAGATGGATAATCATCAAACAGCAAAGGTGAGTTTGCAGCAGCTACCAGAGGCAAGAATACCCACCTACAAGCTACCAACTACAATATTTTAAAGAGGGTGACTGCGCCGCTTGAGTCAAACTCACCCACAGTACACACACAAAAAACTATGTTATAATCATTGTGGGAGTGTACACATCAAAGGCGCCCAACCCTTGGAGCAAAGCATGAGAAGAGAGAAAGCTTAGGAGCTAGAAGGAGAACAGCAGGAGGTGAGAAGCAGAATGAAGGAGAGGAGCCATAAACCCGTCCCATCCCACCCAACGGTCTGAGACGGCGCGACCGGAGAACAGAGCAGGAAGCAGCACGCAGTACCGAGGTGGAGATGCACATGTTGAAGGGGCCGAATGGGAAAAGAGTGGGAAATGTGGGGAGGTGTTTAAAAGAACAGAGAGAGTATAAGTAAATAAATACCAGTCCAGAAAGTGTTCTGTTGCGTCGAGACGCTCAGAGTTTACTGTCACGCTGAGGAGGGAAACAGCATGTGAGAAACGCAGTAACATCAGTCTCTCGTTCACACACTCTCTCTGCCACAATGTGAATGTATTTGAATGGGAGGTAATGTTTCTGCCACAATTTTACAATGTTGGGTTCTGTGCTTTGGAGATTGTGTTGTATAGATGTGAGAAATTTGAAATAAATTTTTTAACCAATAACATTAAGGCCTAAAAAAAGATTTTTTTTTTTTACAATTTTTGTTTCAGAAAATAAATCAATTGTATTTGTGTCAGTGTATAGTGTAAATGCAATCAAACCATAATAAATTGAACTGGTTTAATAACATGCCACTGAAATATCACATCATTAGATTCAATAAACTTCAGCAACACATTTGTGTTGTTGAACTCTTTCTTACAGATACACACATATTGTATTTTGTCTGCTAGTGAAAGAAAGTTGGGTATACGACTGTGAGAAGACAACATATGAGATGAAATGGTTGAACATACAGAAGAAGATACGATAACACTTTTCGGTTTTGTCCTAACTAAGTAAATTTTTTTTTAGTTTCGAGAGTTTGTGTTTCTTAACAATTTAAATGTGATACAAAACTAGAACTGACGTGAACAGAAAAGTTATGTGACTTAAGTTAATTAATAATTGATTTATGTAAAAGACCACATATGGTGTAAATCAAGTTTTTATAGTTTTTTTATATGTTGTGGCTTTTTTATGCTTTAAGACAAACTATGTGCAAATGTATATTTTCAAATTATTACTGAGTATTTTCTCCATTAAACCGAAGTTTTCCAAAGTTTACCATGTAAAAAATGTGGTTTGAAACTGCCCCGGCTGATGTCATCATAAACCTGCAACCAATTCAATTAACTCATTAGATCCTGTGAATCAGTAGTTGAATTTTTGGATATGCAAGGATGCACAGATTCAGGATAAAATTATCTGTTTTCTGTGTTTGATTTCAGTTTCATTTTAATTTTAAGCAGCATCTGTAACATCCAACTGTGATAAATGGAATTGAGGCTACACTTCTACTATCAAAACAACAATGAGCAGTTACTCTTCCATGTTTTTTACGGACACGAGATGTAGAAATATTAAAGTCCTTGATAAATAATTTTGTACCTTTGATCTGTATACTGTATGTGTGTGGCTGAAGAAAAATTAGTTACACAAACTCTAAAACATACAGTAAAAGTGGGCTTGGTGATAGTGGGATAAAGAATATAACAATTATACAGAAAGTGAAAGAGAGGATAAGGAAAGAGAGATACTCACGCTGCGATGGAGAGGTTGGCGGCAGACAGTGGGCTGACCTCAGCAACTTCCTTCGCCTTCTGAAGAGCCATCTTCTGATTAGCTGCCTGCTCTTCCTCCTGCTCATCCTATACATGAAAGAATGAAACATAGTGCCTTAATGTGATGTATGTGGGAGTATATTGGATAAACAGTCTGAGATAAAGAGAGCTTGCGAGAAACAAAGACACTTTGAGCTGCATTTGGACATAACAAGAAACGAAAAAGAAAGTTTGACAAAATTATGCAACCCACGGATCAATTCACCCTCATCACAGGATGAAAATGTATTTGCATGTTTATATTAATCCACAGTGTTCTTAAATTTTTGCATAGAAAATATTTAAAATACAGCACAAGTGTGTTTACCTTAGTCAGCTCTTGGGCATTGGCCAGATTGTCCACAGCGATGGCCAAGAACACATTGAGTAGAGTGTCTGATCACAGAGGGTTAAGGAAAATCAGATGAATACCTCACTCTTGTGTGTTTAAAGACCATCTATAAATTGCACATAATATTTTGTGTTTGGATACAGTTGCCAAAGAGCGTCAAAACAATGAAGAAGACTGAGAAGACCATGCCCTTTCGGACTCCCCCCTGGGACTCAATCCCATCGTACATCACCATATTCCAGTCTTCACCAGTCAGAATCTAAAGCACAAAGTTTTTATTAACATTAAGCCATGAATGGTTCCTTAACATTCATACACTGTCATACATCTTATAAGAACATGTGCTCACTTGAAACACTGTCATTATTGCTGCAGGAAATGTGTCGAAGTTTGTCGGAGGTGTGCCGGATTCAAAATTAAACCTGAGTAGAAAGATTTGTTGTTATAATATGGGTAACATAACTTTTCATAACTTTTTATTTTACTGTGATAAATGGTATGTTATGACATAATATGAAATAACTAGGGGGTGAGTGATGTACTGACTGTCCTCCAAACAGCTGCATGCCCAACAGAGCAAAGACCACGATGAAAAGGAAGAGGAGGAAGAGTAAACTGATGATGGACTTCATGGAGTTCAATAAAGACACCACCAGGTTCCTCAGAGATGCCCAATATCTGAGAGAGAGAGAGAGAGAGAGAGAGAGAGAGAGAGAGAGAGAGAGAGAGAGAGAGAGAGAGAGAGAGAGAGAGAGAGAGAGAGATGTAATGAATATAAATGAAGATGTTCATTCTCTCTTAAGGTAAAGTTTACAGGGTGAAGGGGGATAGGTCATTGCCTACTGTACTTTACAAGTACTATGTTTTTTATATATGTGTTTTATTCAGATTTACAAATTTTTTTTACTTATATATATATATATATATATATATATATATACATATATATATATATATATATATACACACATTTAAACAGTATATATTATTAATTTCAAAGCTTTAAAATGTACAGAGTAGATTTTTATGAGTCTGTCATCATTTATCCCTTATGTCATTCCAAACCTGTTCAACAAAAAAGAAGATATTTTGAGAAATGTCTTAACGGCTTTGTGTTCATACAGTGAAGGACCTTTTTCAAAATATCTTCTTTGTCTTTAGCAGATATTCATACTGGTTTAGAATGACAAAGTAGAGAATAAATGATGAAACTACATTTTTTGGTGGATTATTCCTTTAATCCCAGATAAACCATCATACAAACAGATATCTCCTTACAACCTCTTATCAACAAATCTATCCTATTTTAACAGACAAAAATGCCATGAATATGTATCTAAAGACAGTTAAAAATACACACAATTCTGTATAGGAATATAACTGACGAAAAGTGAGACAAGAGACTGACATTGGACTTGAGACACAAGAGACTCACTTGGTCACTTTGAAGATCCTTAGTAACCTGAGAGCTCGCAACACACTGATCCCAAACGAGGTTCCTGGCTGGATCATAGCCCAGAGCACCTCGAAAATACTCCCACAAATGACCTGTCCCACGCACACGCACACACACACACACACACACACACACACACACACACACAAAGACACGCACATACATACAACACACACATTTAAAGCTCATTCAAGAACAATAAGCCACAAAAACAAAGAGCCGTGAACAATGGCCAACACTAAGACAGACCTGCTTCTTGATGGCAGTGATTTATACACTCTTCAGCAACACAAAGCTATTTTAGCAACTGTATCAAGATCAAAAACAGGACTGAACACCTGCTGTAATGCTCAGGTTTCTCTAAAAGCGGTTAGATTGGGAAGAAGAAGATAAAGTACAAGCGAGGGAATTGAGAAACTCACAATGCAGTCAAAACAGTTGAAGGAGGAGTGAAAATAAGGCCTTGTTCCCAGCCCATACATCTTAATACACATCTCTGACATGAAGATCCCAAGAAAGATGAATTCAGCAAAGTCTGGATGCAGGAGTGAGAGAGCGAGAGAAAAGAGAGAAAGAAACAATAATCCATTTATCTATCTTAGAGCACAGAGAATGAACAGTCCTTCACAGATTTAAAATGAAGTGGGAAGCTGATCCTTTAGGCCCAAACTGAATATGTGCTTGCAGAACTCTGGATAAACAGGTGGACGGACTTACAGAGGAAATCTGAGAGTAGGTCAGGCTGGTCGTAGTGTACAACAGCCACGCACAGTGTGTTAAGGCCCACCAGACACAGCACGATCCAATAGAACGGCTGCGATTTAACTATGCGCCTGATGAAAAATCTCAGTCGGCGCTCCTTTTTATTAAAGGAGGAGCCCTCTAGTCTGGAGCTCTTCAGACTGCCTCGTGCAAATGGAGAACCTGATGGGCAGAAGGAAACAGTGACAGAAAGAACAGAGAAAGAAAAACACAAAATCCAGGTTATATAAAAGTCAAATGATAGTATTACCCAAAAAAGAAAATTCTGTTTTCATTCAAACAACCACATTATTTCCATAAAAGATATTTTGAAGAACGTTGTATCTGGCACTCATTCACTCGCATTGTATTATTTACATTTATTCATTTGGCAGATGCTTTTTATCCAAAGCTAATTACAGTTTTATGCAGTAGTAAATCATCACTGCAGAGCAAACAGAGCAAACAGGGTGAGATGTCTTTCTCAAGGACACTTCAGTCATTACCTGCTGGCCCTGGGATTCAAACCACAACATTTCGCCTACAAGTCCAACTCTCTAACCACCAGACCACGACTGACCCATTGTCTTTACAGTAGTAATCAACTGTTGCCACTGCTATTCCAACTTTCTTCAAAATATCTTCTCTTGTGTTACACAGAAGAAAGAGAGTCATACTTATTTCAAATGACAAGAGGGGGAGTCAAAATATTTAAGTAAGAATTATTGCCGTATTACTGTAGCATTTAAGCTTGCATTGCATGCATTAAAAATATACTAGATTATATTTTTATCATCATTGATTTTTCTCTCTTGAGAAAAGGGTTGCATTAGAGCATTCTTCATTTATTGACAGAATTTTTTAAATATTTGTTTGTAAACAGTAACATTAGTTTAAAAAAAAGTATGAATAGAATTCACACCTATGTCACCATCTCCATCCTCAGCATCAAGCAGCTCTGTTTTACTCTTCTTGATGGTGGGTCTTCTTCTTGAGCCTGTGCGTCATATTAAAGAATTATTCAATTATTGGCTAACAATAAATAACATAAGTGCAGCAAATGTTCAAATTGCGTACATAGCTGTAGCAAAAAGTGATATATTTAAATATATAAAAGATGAAGAACTAGCAAACAGACATAAATATGTGATTTATACCGCTACCCTAATGTACAGAAAATGTGCTCATAGACACTACATTAACTCATGAAGTATACAATATCACCCCCTCAGCAAAGACAACATGCTATTGATATCTGTCTTCCTTTACAATGAAAATCAACACTGTGTCCCAGTGAGGGAGTACAGAAGGCAGGGGTTGGGGGTGGTGTATGTAGAGGAGAGGAAGGAAGGAGTTTGGGTACATACCATCAAAGGGAATCCGGTCATCTGTTTCATCATCATCTGCCAGAATCACTTCTTCTAAACAGAATTTATGCATCATATATACATAATATATAGAACATTTCTAACTGAACTATCGGAGTCTATTCAACATTTTGTATATGATATTAGGTTTAGTCAGATTTCGGTTAATTAACAGTCAGCAACACATTAGCTGTGCAACAAGAAAACCATTTAAACGCACAAGCCATTGTGTACATGTAATGGCTCTAAGACATTACCCGCTTTACAGATCCACTCCAGATATCCATTCAGTTCTCTCTCTATCTGCTGCTGACGTCTGAGCTTCAGAAACTCGCTCCTGTTTTCCACACGTTCCCTCTCTTTGGCAAACTCTCTGTATCACACAGAAGAATTACCATGCATCAAACAGTTAGTTTGTGTACTATTCATAAACAGACACTTTATGTCATGGGATATCTGGCTATTAAGTATCACCAGAATCACTGAAAGAAGAGTTCATTTTTATGCATTATTTCTTGCATGTCAGACCAAATCATCTGACATCATCATAAATGTTTTGTCTTCCCATGCCTTAAGGGAGTAGTTCACCCAAAAATGTAAATTCTCATGACTTCGCACCCTAAGGTTTCTGCAAACCTGTGATGATTTATATGTGCTGGTGAACACAAATAAGTTATTAAGAAGAATTTTAGCAACAGATTTTTTGGGCACACATTGACAACTAAAAGGGCAAAAATTGAAATGTTTGTCAATGGTGCACATGAAATATCGGTTGCACACATTCTTTTAAATATCTTCCTTTGTGTTCAACCACATTCATGTAGACGTTTGGATCCATGGGACGGTGATTAATTCTTTAAATAATGTTTATTTTTAGGTGGACTTTCCTTTTAACAAATCTTTAATAAATGTTTTGCAAACACATAGTTTTTCTGACATTTTGTGTAATACATTATATATCGAATGATGATATAATGAAAGCCTCCAAATAAAATTTTGCAAACCCCCAGTCCATTGTTTACTATTATGTTTTAGGCATCAATAACAGTGTGGTTTTCTTAAGCCTGTTTAAGGCATTTCACCATCTTTTCAATCAATCGATTTCATAGATTCTGTGTATAAAATGAGTGTTGATATCGGAAAAGGGTAGATTTCACAACATATGCTTTCAAAACTATAATATCTAGTATTAAAGAATTTTCAGTATCAGTTTATCATGATTTCAGAACACAGCATACAAACAGACTTCCTGAGAGACACTGCTTACCCTGACAGCACACCCAGAACAAGATTGAGCATGAAGAAAGAGCCGATGATGATGAGAGGGATGAAGTACATCCAGTTCCACGCACTCCCCGAAGCATCATTGCTCTGTAATGACAGAAAACAACACCATGAGGAAGACATCCAAACATATCTCTCAGGCTGGGAATACAGTGTGTTTATCTGGTTTAATCTCTCATCCCACAATTCTACACAACTTTTACAACACTGTCAAGTATGAAGTCAATACAATCGGTGTAGTTCTATAATCTTTCTTAGTATGCTGCTCTCTTTTTGAGAGAACGTTGAAATGTGACCTAACTAACAGTGCATGAGAGTATCCAAGGCAGCAATGTGACAGGACATCTCATACCATGCAATGTGCAACCTGAGAGTGCCAACCATCTGGCTGGGAGTGCTTTATCTGTGGAATGCACATCTGGGTGCTTCACACCACTGCATCCCTCCACAAGAGAGGAACAAATGGGGAGACATCTTGTGTACCATTGCTCCACTGACTGCATTTAAGAGAGGAACCCAGGAAAGAAACCCCACGATAACCAGAAGGAAAATGTTTAGCTATAGTCGGAAAAATTTCATTCTGAAAAATCTATTGAAGTTTGATTTTACCAATTTTATCTCATTTAATTATCAATTCAATCTTTGACCTGCTCTTCCTCGAGTCAATGTTTAATATAAATTTTATATTCACGCTCAATTCTTCTTCCATTGAGTAGAATCGTTTTTATAATGTAATTCACAGATAAAACAACTTTAACAGGGTCACATTCTTAACCCAAAATGTGCACAATTTCTATTTATTATGTTGTTGCTTTTATTAACAAAGGCCATTCCCATTTTTTTCATAGCTTATCTCTGTCCCATAGACATTCTGCATGCCCCTGTTTCTGTCTTCATTAATTCCACCCTGCTTTTTCTTCCGCTTCTTGACTCTCTGCATGTCTGAGAGGTCTAAAAGCCCATGTATGTACGACAGGCTTCTTGCAATTAAATTTTCATAGGCTTCTTTCTTCGCTGCTGTAAGAATAACTTAAGTTGAGTTAGTCTGTTTATATATAAAGCCAGTTTCACTGGCAGGGTGGTATTGAGGATAGAGAAAGAAGGAAAGAATAAAATGAAGGACAGATTATGGGCAAGATTATAAAGATAGATTCAAGAAATTTGAAAAACATTATAGCGTCACTATTTGTAAAACCTGGTTCAATGTCATTTTTATTTTGTTTTGATTTGTAATTGATAACATTAAACAATAATGAAATAATAAAATGAAAGAAAAACGTCATCATTTATCAATCCATTAACTCGCCCTTTTGACATTTCGAAACTATACGACTTACTCTATTCGCAGAGCACAAAATAAGATATTTTGAAGAATGTTGGTCACAAAAACTACTGGCCCCTTTTTACTTCTACTGTAGGGACTAAAAACTAAATTAAAGTTGATGAGAAAAAGGTTTTTTTCTTATACCAACACTATTTAAAATATCTTACTTCTGTTCTGCTGAAGAAACAAAGTCATAAAGGTTTGAATGTTATATTTCAACATTTTCTTTTTGGGAGGAATTATCCCTTTAAGAGTAGAAAGTGTTGTTTTGTGTTATATAATTCATTGATATTAAATAAAGGACTTTTTATCTGTGTACTTGTCGATGTCTATCTATATCTATTCATATACAACTGTATTATTTAATATTTTTGTATGGAAGTACGGCTGATTTAAACCTCTCACAAACCTGCAAGTTGAGGTCACATGAAATCACCATCCTCAAACTAATTTCTTATTGAAAGATCATTTGAGAAATGAATCTTTTATCCTTCAGATGAGTCTGCAGTTCATTTGCAGGACAGACTGATGTGGATTAAACTGGTCCCAGAAGAAACATCATTACTTCGTAAAACTCGACCATTGACATCACCACCATGATTTTTTCATTGTCAAGAAGGGGTTGCACTCAAAAGGCTTCTCTCTGTTTGGTGTGGATGTGCTGCTTGCAAGTGATAAGACTGTAAAAGCACTGCTCTGCTTTGGCAGATTTTGCTTACTGTACGTCTACGCCGGTGAAAGGCGGGGATTAGGTACTTTGACAACTTTCTGACTCTTAAGTTTGTTAAATCAGCACTGCTTCAAAAAGGTGTAAATAAATAACCATAATTTAAAACATATTACATATAAAAATGAAGTAAAGACCCTTAATAGTAGCGTGTGAAAATCTTTCGTGTAACTTACATAGTAGAGCAGGTCCGTCCAACCCTCCATGGTAATACATTGGAAGACTGTGAGCACAGCGAAAAGGATGTTGTCAAACTGGGTAATACCATAGTTCGGTCCTAACCAGTACAGTCTACACACTGTTCCATTAGGACAGAGTCGAGAGGGAAATTCATCTCCGCATGGAAACTCTTCACGGATTTCACCTAATAATACACATACATTTAGGGAACAAATTTGCATAATTGGCAATAATAAAATGATGAAGACAATTAGTGAGAAGTTTAAGATCACCCACCAGTGTGAATGTCAAAGCAAGTGGTATGGAATTTGCCCATGTAGAACTCCAGACCAATGATTGCGAACATGAGAATCGCAAAGAAAAGCAGCAGACCAATCTGCAGCAGAGGGATCATGGCCTTCATGATGGATTTGAGCACCACTTGCAGGCCTGAAGGACAAAACCGACAGGTCAACATTTGACGGTTTACCCATATTGATAATTCTTTCATTTATTTATCCTTATGCTTTCTGCTCTGCAGAACACAAAAGAAGATATTTTAACAAATTCTGGTAAACTAACAACACTGACTTCATTGTGTGGTCCTCTGAGACATGTCTCAAAATATCTATACACCACATGAACAAATGATATCAGAATTCCAATTTTAGGGTGAATTGTCCCTTTAAATCCGTAACACTAAATTCTGAAACTCAATCATGACTGTAGGCATTAAGTGTTTTTTTATGGTTGAGTTACGATACTCACTGGGAATCCCAGAAACCAGTTTAAGGGGTCTCAACACTCGAACAGCACGCAGGGTCCTTAGGTCAAAGTCGGAACCCACTGTTGACAAGATTCTGGAGAGATGGTCAAAAATAAAGGGGGGGGGGGGGGGAAGCCAATGTTAGTTTACAACCATTTATACAAATATAAATAAACTCAGACTTATGTCATCACCGCAAACTTTCAGGAGTAAATTGATCATACTACATTGCTTTTAACATGAATGCTTTAATACTACAAGGGAGTCCCAACTGCCCAGTTAGAACCGAGCATTATAGTGTGTAGCTGTAAGAGTATGGACACAATGAACACAAGCAGAGGGCAGTAATAGTTCCAGGCAGGATGAAACACAACGGCAGTCCCCTGCAGAGAGAATGTCAGAGGTCCGTGTGGAGAGAATAGAGATAAATGTGAATACTGCCGCTTTGTATTCATTTGACCTTTATTTGTGCTGGAAAGTCACTGGAAACAGATTCTCTTTAGTGATAACATGCAGAGAAGGACAAAGACACAAATCCCGCCAAATCAACATAGTGTGATGAAATTGAAACACGTGAAACAGGAATGTAAATCACCTATCAGCAGATTTGCAGCAAATACAAAGACATGGAAAAAATATTGGTTTTAAAACTTTGTAAAGCACGTCTCCATTTTTTATAAACTTTTATACCCCGAAAAAACCACGGTATAGACCCTTACGAAAACAAGGTATTTTTGTATGTGGTATATTTGTAATAATTTAAATGTCAATAAAAGAGGAAAATAAGGATGAAACAGGACAAAACAAAAGTATACAGAAGAGATAAATGGGGATGAGGTGAAGGAAGTGAGCCAGAATGAGCTGGAGGAGGAAGAGGGGGAGCGGTTAAATGAGAGGGAGAGGAAGATGCTGACTGGCTGATTTATTCCCATCTCTTCACCTATTTATAGACCTGCAGTCTGTGAGCTACCACTGTCAGCTCTACCTGACTTATTATACAACACTTTGTCTGACCATATTCACAAGACACAAACACATTTGTCTTTCTAATCTGGTGGAGACTTTCTATTGACATCTGTCATTTTAATTCTACACTTACAATATTGTCAATCCTTTAACTTTAATTTTTTTTAATTTCAATCATGTGTTATTTTTTAGTTCAAACAACATTGTTAAATATAAATATTTCCAGTTGATCAAGTATAACATATACACTGAAAGTATGGGTTCTTGGAATTATATATGTACATTGGTTCCACGTTAATAAATGAAGTGGTTTTAACATGCATTTCAAGATAAATTATTTTACAAAACCTAATTAAATCACGTGGAACCGGCCATTACCCTAAAATGTTTTCAATGTATCACTGGAAAATATATTTGGTATAGAAATGTTGCATTTGTATATATTTATTCATACAATATATTGATTACATTGTGTGGTTAAGTTGTTTTCAAGCATCAAAAAACCTCAGCAGCACACATTTGCAGATACATGCAAAAAATATTAATAAAACTGCATATACCTTAATAAACAAAACCTATTCCATAACTTATCAATGCTTTGGCACAACATTCCTTTATTGACCACTTATATGACATTTTAGGAATCTTTTCTCATTAATAAACATAAATAACCGAAACCCTGTGTACCTACTGACTAATTTGCCGATGTTTACATACTCTTTTTAAACCTGTTGATGGAGAAGTTGTCAATTTCAACTTGGACCATATGTCATATAAACATTTGGTGAATTGCTATAAAATTATAAATCAATGTAGATAAAACAAATATTGCAAGAATTGTGAAAATAGTCCAGTGGTTTAGAATGTCTGCCAGTCAATCTAAATTCTTATGACACAGCATAAAACTAAATGTATTAATTCATTAATTAATTCATTAATATACAATCAATTCACTACTGACCCTGTCAAAGGACAAAGATGTTGTGTTGTTCTCGCTTCTTGCCAAAGAAGATAACATATGAAAACATAGTTATGTATATTATACTACTTATAACAATATTACTCATTTCTATTAATAAATAATTGAAATGTCCAATAATTGTGCTTTCTACAAAAGGTGTACCTATCTTTAAGTGGTTCATACATTACAAATAAATTCTGTAAAACTCCTCTGTAAAAGTTTAAATAAATAGAGATATATACTGTGTATAAACAATTAGAGCAATATGATACATCAGGTTTGTTGGGCTAGTGAATGAATTGCATATTGAATCATGCTGTTTGGCCACTTCAGAAGATGTAAACAATGCTGGTAAAACAGTCCAAATTTAAAAATCATTTACTTTACAAAATTTTTGAAATTACAAAAAAATTATGATAGTAAAAAACTTAATTATATTGTGTGAAACCGATATACATAATTAAATTATGTTATTCGCAAGATACCTTTTTATTGTGTATGCAAAGCAACTACTACTTCTAGAGCTGAAAAACAAGACAAAAATCCTGATTGCTGTTTAAAAAATGTGAGCCCCGTTGAACCTGACAGAGTGGGATTATGGGATACAAACTGAGACTCACAAACACTCACAGGTGGTTACACTGCACTAACAGTGGGCAGCCCACTGGGAGGCATCTGCCAATCCATCTTCGTAAAAGATCAAAGCATGTGTAAAACGTTTGAATAAAGCCGAAAAATATAGAGAAAGGGTGGAATGCTCCATGTGGCAGTGAACAGAACACCACAACCAGATAAAAACCAGGAAGAAAGGAGGTCATGGTCTGTTCCACCTAGATAACAACTCTTCCCAATGTGAGCATCTGAGGCTTAGTCTTAAGGGAAAGTGCTGGTGGGTTCTGCAACATGACATGTTTGGTCTCCGATCGACAGTGAGGACGCACAGAAGATTTTGTTATTTAGAAAGAAGATAAAGATGCTTTGCGTCTAAGCACAGACCCCCTCACAATACACCATATCCCCATAGCAACCGACAATTCCTCATTCAGGCTGTTTCTACGGTTACTGGGCCCTTCTCATTCATAACGGTTACCATGGGAACAAGGTCCATTTCTCATTGATAGAATCTTAGCATCACTGCACTAACAAGGCAAAAGGAGAGGTCTGATGGATTTATAAGCAAACATATAGCACTTCCATGACTTGCAGTTGTCCAACACCCACAACGCATTTGCTTTTAAAGTAAATGTTGAAAATTATAAAAGCAAAATGCAACTGTTGACGATGAAATGGATACTTAAACACACTGCAGCATGCAAAGCTAAAGGACCTTAAGTACACAGCAAACAACTCCGGATATGTGTATATCATATACATATACACAAGCAGAGAAATGACCCAAACAGCTCTTGTATTGTGGAATACACAGTCGTGAAGGACTGTCTCAGTGTCCTTTCTGTGCATGTGCACAAGGTCATATCACATTAGGTAATATTCAGGAGATGAATTACTTGATTATTTATACTGTATATAGGAAGACTTTTCACCATGATATTTGTAACAACTAAAAGTCCCCAAATGGTGGGATTAGATAATAAAAGACGGCAGTGGTAATGTCTACACAAATATTACTTTAAAGCTGTGGTTTACCCAAAAATAAATGTTGTGTCATCATTCAATTAATTTCACGTCATTTTAAACCTTAATGATTTTCTTTCCCTTGCAGAACACAAAAGAAGTAAGAATGGAAAAATTTTGGCATCTGGCTACCATTTCCTTGCATTGCTTTTGTTTCCATATAATAGAAGGCAATAGGTGCCACTGCTGTCCAGCTATAAAAATTAGTCATAATATCTTCTTTTGGGTTATGCTAACGTTTGAAATTACATAATTTTCATTTTTCTAATTCTTGCAATCAGTTTAAGGGTTTGGTTTTATAATATGAGATAATGATATGATAGATTTTTAATTGAGGATTCATGTAATGAGATATTTTAATTATAATTTTGTATTCATCGCTTTGGGATGCAAGCTCAGTAAGAAGTAATGCAGTATGGCAAGCATGATACATTTAGAGTATTTGTTTACAGGAATACATTTTTGCACTAATGTTTTGGCAACCAGTGTTTATGAACAGCTGCCATTTTAGACTCTCTGTGCTAATAACCACCAGTTTCCTCCAAAAGAAAAGAAAGAAAGAAAAAAAGAAAGAACAAACGAAATAAAGGGTATAATAGATATTTGTCATATCAAAGGACCAGGCCTGTGGTGTTAAGAGGGAAGACATCATTTCATCTTCAAAGTGCCCTCAACTGAAAGACACAGCCGCCATTTACCTACAACACAGCAGCGGTAGATCAGCTGTTAGCAGAAACAGTATGTGCACGTGTGTGTGTCCGTGTGTGTGTGAGAGAGAGAGAGAGAGAGAGAGAGAGAGAGAGAGAGAGAGAGAGAGAGAGAGAGAGAGAGAGAGAGAGAGAGAGAGAGAGAGAGAGAGAGAGAGAGAGAGAGAGAGAGAGAGAGAGAGAGAGAGAGAGATCCGTGTTCTGGTGTCTCAAGGCTTTGCTGGATGATTGATCATCTGCAGTAGTGAAAAACAGGTTACTGCAGCAGCTCTTGCTCAGACTGCTCCCATTGGCTTGCCCCGCTTATCCTCTCTCACTCTCTCCCTCTCACCAGCCACCTCCTGTTTCCAACCTATTGCTTCTACAGTTGCATTCTTCCATTCCTCGTGTCTTGCTGTTTCCTCTCTTTGCTAAGCCTTTGGAAACATGAAAAGACAAAATCACACTGCAATTCCTTCCACCTGCCGCATCAGCTGCTCTCTTCTTCCGTTCAATACTGACTCTCTCCCTCTCTTTACAATCATCTTTCAATGCACTTACTTAGCATCAGGTTTCCACAATCACAGAAATAAATTTACATATATACATTGAGATGCAAATAAATAAGATCAATCAACCAATTTCATGGGCACATGAAGCCAGCAGATAGAAAATGGCTGCTTTACAGAGCTTGCTCTCCTCCGTACTGCAGCCAACACACCCTGTGACCCATTTACACACACAGCCTCTCAAAGAACAAACAGGGGAATGCTCATATGTACACCTATAATCAATATATACGAATATACCATCAAACGTCTACACAAAAAGCCCATTGAATCTTTCACCGTGAGTGGCACTTTGTAGAATTAGACTTCCTTTCCCATAAGCAGAGAATCAAAACTGAACAAAATGTACTAGAATATACACTTACCACCCATTTAGGTTACATGTGTTCCAGCTGTAGCCAAATAAAGTCAGTTCTCGAATGATATCATAAAAATCAAAGTCCAAATCAAAATACCTGATAAAGATATCATTAAATAAATCATAGTCTGAAGAAAATATAATTATGCAAAATAAAAAATGATGCTTAAAGATAACTAAATGATTATCCTTTAAGAAACCTCCATTATCTTATAGAAATTAAGCCTTTTAATATTAAAGTAACGAAATCTAAAAGTCATTGAGTCAATGTATAGATCATAACTTCTTAATACGATTACAAATTAAAATGAGTTAATAAAAAGATAAGATTATTGATAAAGAAAAAAAATTATCAACTTTATATCTAACTTAAAAAAATGGATGTAAATAAGACAAAATAAGATTGTAAAGATGCAAACAAATAATATAATAAGACACTCCTTGCAAAACCGAATGAGTCACAATAATTGTTATAACTCAATTATTCTGTTTTCATTATTGTTGGAAATGCAAAAGGCAATCAATCCCCCCAAAACATTGTTACTTTATGTCTCCATGATAAAACCATAGTTTGGTACAAATGTTGCACATCAACGAAAAAAGATATAAAAATCTGTTATGCAAGACATCCACCTCCTCCAAACAGTATCTTTAGCCCTGTGCTGCCCTGTCATCTCTCCACCTGTATGCTTGTCTTTTTTCTATCCCTCTCTTTCTTTTCTCAGGTGACATTTGCAGCGTGTCCTCGCTGCTTGTATCCGCAGTGCCGCTCTGATCTGAGCTCAACATGAGCTCATTAGGTCAGGAAAACACAACATCGATTCCTGAGCAGTCGCACTTACATACAGTACACACATATGCATGTGCATGCACACATATGCAGAATATACAAACTAAATCAAAATATTTAAAAAACAGATTATATAGGTGGTGAATCAATACTTTTTAATACCATTGAAGGATGACAGAGCTTGGCCATCATCTGAATCCTTGCACCCTGGCACTTAAAACCACATATGAGAAACTGCAAATATGTTTTTTAGTGATTCTCGCTAGTGCACATGCATGATTCGTTGGTGTATTCATAAACGCTTAGAACTTACCCAGTAAGCACCACTACAAAGTCCATAACATTCCAGCCGTTTCTTAGGTAGGAGCCCTTGTGGAATGCAAAGCCCAGAGCCAAGATTTTGATGCCGGACTCAAAACAGAAAATGCCGATGAAATATGGTTCTGTGTCCTCCTGAGAATGAGAAATGCAGATGGACAAATATACCAAAAATGATCTGGCTTCTGTGTGTACAATAAAAAATGTGGCTTAGTAGATTTCACTGAAATAAACATTCATATTCTATTTGAAAAAATCCTTACAATTTTCTAAAATTCTAAAATGTACAAATATTTTTTTTTATTGTTTATTTAAAATAAATACAGTATATTTATCATGTACATTTAATACTTTTAGTAAATAACGAAATTTTGAGTTAAACAGATTTACTCTTTTTTTTATACTTGTATACACTTTTTTTCATATATCCCTTTAACTGTGTTTTTTACACTTAAATTCATACAAAAATGCATTTTAAAGCTTTGAATTTAATTTAATATACAGTATTTTTGTTTTACATAAAATCACAGTAAAAGTTTTGAAATATAGTGTGTATTGTTTTTCAATACACAATGATCAACACAACTGACACTCACCAAGCGCTCTGACATAGGTGTCTTGTCTCCATCTGGAAGATGCTGTTCCAGGGCCAGGACGATGCAGTTAGCGATGATGGTAGCCAGGATCATGTACTCAAATGGAGTGAGAACCACAAGTTAAGGAAAACAACTTAATACAATGCTACTTCTGGTTAAAGGAAAGAATTTTAAACATCCATGAAGAATCCTTTTTGATGTTTGTGTGCACGGTCAATCCCACAATCCCCTGCAGTGCCCTGATACCAAGCATCCATACAGAATAAATTAAAAACACCCGCACAGCTCTGCATCAGTGCACATGTACAATATTTCTTTTTTTTTTTTTATAGAACACGATTAGAGGTACATGCAAGAAAATCATATTAAATAATTTATCTAATGTAATATTGCTGATTGTAAAATGCAGCCCCACTTGAAGACAATTGCCAAACAATGTCTTCCACAAACTCTTTAAGCGGCTGGTTGAGCCTATGGCAAATATTCATAAAATTCTTTTCACTTTCAATATCATGACTGAGTCCCTTGAGCAAGACACCATTTCCCCCATCTGCTCCCCAGGCACCACAGCAGAGCTGCCTACTGCTCCAGGTGTGTACTCACGGTGTGTGTGTGTGTGTGTGTGTGTGTGTGTGTGTGTGTGTGTGTGTGTGTGTGTGTGTGTGTGTGTGTGTGTGTGTGTGTGTGTGTGTGTGTGTGTGTGTGTGTGTGTGTGTGTGTGTGTTCACTACTGTGTGTGTGCCCTTGGATGGGTCAAATGCAGAGGACACCATACAAGGCCTCCCATCACTTTATTTTACCCTCATTAAGTATTGAAATGTTGCTAAACTGAAAGTGAAACTGAGAGCAGACACAACAGTGCAATTATCACTTTAGCCCCGAAATCTCAGCACTTTCCTTGCATATCCATAGCTTGAACTCCTGATACACAGGGTCAAATGAATTGATGTGATCGGTAAACTTCTTTAACTTCAGTTTTATGGAGAAAATATTCAGCAAGTCTTTCAAATGAAAAAAAGCTTAAAAGCTTAAGGAATTAACATTTTGCGTGATTCTCCTTTTTCAGAAATGTCCATGTCCCGGTGGCGAATAACTTTCTTATTTGCTCTTAGGGAGATGTCATTCCGGCCTTTATGCTGAAAGAGAGAGAGAGAGATCTGGTAGGTTTTCAAAGGCTCTGGACTGTTAAAGCTCTTGAAACATCATCCAGCATTACAATGCATTACCACTCCCAGATCATTTCATTAGCCCTGTCTGACCTCTGAATGTGTTTGTGTGCGTGTTTTCCACATGCATGAACAACCATGATCAATGTTGTTATATGTGATCATTCTAGTGTTTAATTTACACACCCCTACTACTGCGGTGTGTGTGTGTGCTTAACAGGACACATTGCCTCTTTTGGGAAGCGCCTGTCGGGATTGATAGATAAAAGAGAAACTGGACATCCTGTTTCTGATCTAAGGCCACGTGTGTTCTCTCAGGTGCTTTGAAGACCCTTTGCTTTCTCACTCTTTGGTTTTGTGAAAAAGGGTCTGTATAAAGAGAAGAGGCATATTCACCACTGTGATCTGTTCTGCCAGAAACTTTAATTATGAACCCACCGTCCTCCCTCTGCACAGAACTATATATAGTAACACCACAGAGAAAAATGGAAGACAATGGAACGGAAGAAACTGTCCCTTCAACACCTTTGTGGGTGTGAGTAAAGTAGTATCGGTGACATCACTCTCGAAAGCGCTATAAGATGTCAGGTGTCAGAAGAAGGGTTACTCAGGGGAGAAAGAGTGAGGTGAGAGTAAAATTAAAACTATAGTTACCAGATTGATAACCATTAAATTCTAAATCCCACAGCCAACTTTAAAATTCTCCCATCATTTACTCACCCTCTTGTCATTACAAACCTGTATGACCCTAAAAAACACAAAAGAAGATATTTTGAAGAATGTTGGTAACTGGCACCCGTTCACTTGCATTGGTCCTGATTTCATTCAATGGAACTAAATGGGTTCAACTGCTGTTTTGACTTTTTTCTAAATATCTTCTTTTGTGTTTCACAGAAGTTAGAAAGTCATCAAGGTTTGAAATGACGGGAGGGTGAGATTTTATTTTGAACACCAATAACCTCTAAACTCTCTTTACGTGTACACAAATCTGTAAAAGTACCAACCGCCCTTCAAAAGTCTTGCACCCATTCCCTCAGAATCCGTTGTACCTGCACATTCGCAAAGCTGAATCAATCTCTCATACATCACATCAATCTCTCATTTTCCATCCCTTTATCTCTCCTCCTCTTCCCCTCAGCCGTCTGCTCCCTCATTCCATCTCTCCCACTGAACCTGTGCATAAATCATCTTCCTCCATCAGCCCATCTCCATTCAGTCGAGTACAGTTTGCACCGTCAGCACGACAGCCTGGCACGCTGCTCAATGGAGAAATGGGTGTAGAAAGATGGAAAAACAACTTGAGTAGGAAAAGAATACAATCTAAAACTGAACAAAAAGATGAAAGTTTCTCAGAACCCTAAGCACATGGACACAACCAAACACCACAGCAAGTTTTCATTCAACTGAAGTTGGCAGAATAAATAATTATGGCTTTGAAATGTATTGTGATGTCATTTTTACTGATCTTATAATGTCAATACAGTGATGTACAGTATTGTGTTACAGTTTGTTTTAGGGAAATAAAATTGCGCCTTACATTAAGACAAGAAATTCTTATCATTAAAAAACGCATACAGTACACTTTTACAGTGTTTTTAGTAAACCATTCATTGTTTAAAAAATCATCACATTTGCTTATGCTAAACTAAACAAATTGAGCTACTGTAACAGAAGACAAAATATCTAATATTGATATACTAGCTCTTTTGTGAATTTGTTGGCCAAGTGGTTTGGAATCTTTTGAATCAACTGGACAGGTGTAATATACAGATATGAGCATAAATCATCCCCACTTGCTTTCACACGCTGTCTTCTGACAGTAAACCAGATAATATAATGTAAAAAAACAGTATGTGTAAAACAATAAAGACAGTACATGAATTGGTCAATGTACACAGTAGTTGTTAGCACATACACACATATTGTAATGTAACTGTTTTAGGGCTCTGAACGACACATTCACCTGTTCATTTCTACCTTATGGACACAAAACCACAGCAAGTAAGTGGGAACTGGCATTATTTAGCTTCTAACAAATTTTAAAATATATTCTTTTGTAAACTTAAGAAAAAGGAAATCAAAAGTTTGAAATGACAAGAGGGTGAGTAACTGAGTGCCAGAGATGAACAATACTTGTGTATTTTTGCTTTTAATGAAGTGTGTCAAGTTTACTTTTTAATGTCAAGTGCTATGTTTTACTCCACCAAATTTGATTAAAAAGTATACTTGTTTTTTTACCTTCAATACAGAACTGAAGTACATTTAAATGTTGTTTCCACTTAAAAATATATGTATTTAAATAAACTACTTCATTATAATATATAAAATAACTAGATTTGAGCCGTCCCTAAATATTAAAGGGTATCAAATAAAAACAATTATGAAATATAGTTGAGTACAAAGTTTGAAACATGCTTTGAAATGAAAAGAAATAAGATTGTTCAAACATAAAAATACTCGTATACAGTACAGATTTTTTTAAATGTACATGAAAGTAAAAATATTTAACCGCTGTACCTCTGTAAAGACAGAATTTTCATTTTGGGTTGAACTGTCACTTTAAGAAAAAGTAGGTCTGCATACATAAATATAAATATTTTAACAAAATTCTAAGAACTTGCATTTATACAATTCTACACCCTTACTCATGTACTCTCTGACAAACTCTGAAAATCTGTTTCACAAATCTCTGCAGCTCCCTGAATCCAAAAAAGTCAGTTTTGGCTCATCAGGCATTCCTTACCAAGGCCTAAGTTTATTGAAGAGTTGCAATCTACAAAATCCAATACAAAGCAGTGTTATCAAAATGGCTGACTAGACACATCTGAATCTGTCGCTCGGAGAAGTGGAATGAGCAATCAGACGCGGTTATACTACACTTTAATTCACTAATACAGTACATGAGTGATTTACGGATCACATCAGTAAGTGAATGTGTGAGTGTGTACTGTGTGTTTGCACATGTGTGAATGGCTGGTGTTGTAATTCGAGGTAGTAAATGTCTGTGTGCTCTAGAGAGCGACCCGAGAAGACCGGCCAGTGAAATGTAAATATGTATTGATTTCCTCATCTGGCTGTTAGGTCCCAGGTTTGCTTTTCTAATACTATCTCTAGCATTCTTGAGCTGCAGTCTGAATAATTTATTAACTAGAAACAGGGGTGTTTTTTCCTCTTAATGCAGCTATAAAAGATGGGCCTGTAGTTACATTTATACTCTCTCCATTCCTTTCCCTCACTTTAATCGCTCATTTAGCTTTTCCTTTTCTTAAAGCTTTATATCTTCCGTTAGGACAGGATTAACATTGATTATGTGTGTGTGTGTGTGTGTGTGTGTGTGTGTGTGTGTGTGTGTGTGTGTGTGTGTGTGTGTGTGTGTGTGTGTGTGTGTGTGTGTGTGTGTGTGTGTGTGTGTGTGTGTGTGTGTGTGTGTGTGTGTGTGTGTGTGTGTGTGTGTGTGTGTGTTATTGGACAATACTGTAGTCTGATCTACTTTACACAACGGTCTCCTCGATAATCAGCCTCTTGATATCACTCATGCTAATTTATGTATTGCTTGGTAATAGAGCAAAGCAAATGTTCCCTTAAGGAGAAAAAAAAACATTTTTGATGTGCACCAAAGAAGTCTTTTATCTTAAGTGACCCTACAACTCCTTTCTTCTTTCCAGTCACATAAGCGGCAATACTTTATGTCTGTGTTTGCCTCCAGACTCTGACATGCTGCATAAAGTCTGGTTAACCACTTTAAAAGCTAAAGACTTTCTTCATGATACCTATTATTATTGTTATTTGTTTATTTAGCAGTGTGTAAATAAAAACTGTATGATACCAAAAGTACAACAGAAATAGTACAAAAGTATAGCTACAAGCAGCAATTACGGGGACAATCCCAACAGTGGCACAAATAATGTGGACATGCCAGGTGATCAGATTTTGACTGCCAAGTTTAAAAACAGGGAAAGGCCACTTGACACAAAGAAAACTTGCTTAGAACTTGTGGCCCCTGAATGGGGCTGACCACATTTTTATGAGGCAAGGCAGATGTGCCAGTGTATATGCATACAGAGATTTTTTGTAAATATACAAAAGTGTTGTGAAGTGAATTTTTTAATGTTGTACACGAAACCCATTTGACCAATCAAAAATACTCTCTTGATGAATAAGACATTAAGGATTCTGCTTAAACTGAGCTCTTTTTGAAAACACTATAAATCCATTAAAATAGTTTTCATGAAAATGATATTTTTACAAATATATTATAATATTCAATGTATGCTGTTAAACTGGTCTGTCTCAGTCTGAATATTAAATAAGTTAAACGAGAAGAATGGTCTTGTGGTTAGAGAGTTGGACTTGTAAGCACAAGGTTGCTGGTTCGAATCTCAGAGTCAGTAGACAATGACTGAAGTGTGTTTGAGCAAGGCCCCTTACCCCAATTTTGCTCTGCACATTTGGCTACTGCACAATACTTGTCCCTTTGGATAAAAGTGTCTGCCAAATTAACATATATAATTGTAAATTTACTAGCATTAACATATTTCAAATTACTTTACAACTTAACAGACATGCAAATTTTCTTTATCTCCATATATCTCAAAACAATATCGTAAAAAACATATAACTAAAGCTCTGTAAAGTGAGACTTTTTGAACCTCGCACAAACACGGATGTCAGTGTATGTGTTTGAGAGGAGGCAGCAGGTGGAGGTGTGCGCCACTGAAAACAACATTAGCAGCGGCAGCAGCAGCACGTGACTATACAAACACCAGCATGAAAATTCAAGCCAGCATCTTTTTCTCTCTCTAGGTGCCCAAAATAGCTTTCTCCCAAGTCAGCATCACACACACATACAAACAAGCCATAGAACTGAATAATTTACAACTAGAACCCGAGATATAGAACGAGAGAGAATGAAAAACATACAAGAATGAGAAGGAATGTTGCCATAAACCACAACAGACATCAATAAAACATTACACTGAACTGACCTCATATATGAACACATATGTAAACTACAATTTGCTACCAATAATGGTGAAGACACTGTATGAAGAATGTGGGTCGGATGGAGTATTAAACATATATATTTTTGGAATTGCTTTACCCTGTGTTTAGTAGCATCTAAGGCAGCGCTGGGTTGAAACAGATGACTGCTCTTTTTTAGACCCAGATGGTAAGAGGTACGAAACCACCAAAGCGGGCCAGAAGGCGAATACAAACACACATGTACACACGCCATGTGCTCTTGACTCGCGTATAGAAGGTCACATGCCAATATTTTAAACCCTGAATAGACTACGAAAGAATGTTGGTGACAGCAATATATCATAATTCAACTGTTTATATTTTGATTTTATATATAAAGAAGTGTTTCCCCTACACAGTACAGTCTATATTATGATTAAAATCATATATAAAAAGTGAAAGAGGGAGACAAAGAAAGAGACAATGGGTGTGAGAGACAGTAAGTGAGACAGCTGTGTGAACGAATCTACGGTAAGGTGATAGACTTTAACTGTGAGTAAGTAAAAAAGAAAGAGGGATTGTTTAAGAATATTATACAATACATTTTTTAAACTGTGTAATCATCAACATACAACTTACACTGACATATATGGTCTATGGTATAAAATTTTGATATAGACAAACTTTTTCATCTAAATTACTTTTTACATTACAATGTACCATTTGTGAAACAGAAAGCAATGTTCTTTATATAAAAAAAAAATATATATATATATATGAATATAATTGTGATTAGGTTATCTAATATAGGTTTTTAAACACCGTGACATGTTTGAATTTAGGTGTGCTTATGGCTTCCATCCTAAATTATTTATTTAAATTATATATACAGTCTCCCGCTAACATATACTGGAATGCGAAATTGTAATAATTTCCCACCAACTCCATTTCTTTACATTTTTTAAGTATGTCTCCACATTTTGAGAAGTGTCACTGTCTTCTTATATCAGGAAATACCTGCACACCAAAACCATCCGACTCATGATCACAAATATTTGCATGGTTACATAAATGATATACTTCACATACTATGTACACTGCTCCATTTGTGTATCACAGAAGTTTATGCCAAACCTAAACACGTCTCCATTGATCAGGGTGGATTTGTAAAGACATTTCACATCACCTGTGCTGTGCCAAATCTATACCAGAGACTAACTCAGAAGTCAGGACTTGAAAACAACAGTGGTTCAGGCCCAAAATGCCAACACGCTCCTATCAAACTGTGTTCAAACATAACGGCAGCAAGTTATTACAGTCTTGACGTATTTTACAACCCTTTAACAAAACTGTCGTCAAAGGAGTGGGCGTTGTCAACTCTCTAGGGCCCGTCTGTATGTATACAACAGATAACAGACTACCCAGAGTCACAAACCAGGAGAAAAGGCAAAGCAAACTTTAAGAATATTGTTAGTTTTAGCATGGAAATGGGTGCACAAGAAAGATGCTTGGGATAAAAGATAGAAGATATGTCAGAATGAAATATATCAAAGTATAAAAAATGTGACTTGTGTATACATGTGAGACTGCACAATACACTTGAAACGTTGACACACACACACACACACACACACACACACACACACACACACACACACACACACACACACACACACACACACACACCTGTACAGAGGGAAATAAGTGCTGGTCAGTGTTTTCCTAAGGTTAAAATGAGGATTTATGAAAGGAAGGACCAGAAAAGGCGAATAAATAATTGAAATTCTGCAGACTGATTGTACATCACTGCCTCTGCACATGGATGAAGCTGCAAGAGCTCACGACTCACATCAGGGTGACTTCTTTCTATCTGTCTCCCTCTGGTGTCCACTCAACCCTCCTCTTCAATCCCAACTATTTATAGCATGATACCTTTCCATCATTCACATGCATGACATTGGTCCGTGAAGGAGAATGGTGGGAACAATAAACGATGATCAGTTCATATACTCATGGTCATTGCATGGAAAATAAAGGTGCACAAATCAAGTATGTGCCCATCCCCAGGTCCACATGCGCATGTTCCATTGGATTTCACTGCAGTGTTAAATAAGCATTCACATGCACTCGTCCTATATTCTTGAGGTTTTGGAATATGGGAAATGGTGGCTGCCACCCCCCCTCATCATCCCCCCCTCCTCCGTTCTCACCGTGGCTCTCTCTCTTGAGTGAGAGAGGCAGAGACTTCACATGCTGACATCAGCAAGCCTGCGCGTCACACCCGCACATCAGAAACAGTACCAAATGATCCAGGAGACATCCCAAATTATCATACACGTTCACTATTCCCATTAAGCCACCTATAGTGTATAATGACGTATTAAACACAATAATGCTCAGTATACCTCAACTCCATGCTTCTCATTAAGGGCTGGAAAAAAAAGGATATGGCCATTCGGTGATCTTTTTGGCGTATTTTCTCACAAAGTTGTCCTCGCTGAAGATGAACAGAGATCGGTTGACAGTGAAGCAGTTTTGCCGCACTGGTATTGGGTTGTACAGGGCCATAGTTCTGGCCCGCTGTGCCATCGACTGCTTGTACACTCTCTGCTGGGGACCCGGCGGGCCGCCCTGCCTGCTGCCGCCGCGGCCGGGCCCCCCCTGACCGTGTCCCGGTCCCCCCCCGTACCTGGATGGCACCTCATTTTCGAACCTTGCCATTCTATAGACACCAGATGCCAGGCTTCACGACGCAGAAGAAAAGAGGGGGAATACTCAAGGCGACCACACCACATTACATCCCATCTGCTTGAAAACCCAATAGGTGTACTGGAGTGTACATTTGTTTCCTGGCTTTTAAGTGGAGATTGGCATCCAGGTGCCAGCTGGTTCTGCTTGATGTTGGAAAAACGAGCAGATCTGAATAAGCTTGCCTTACGGTGTTCTGTGGAGGATGTCCTCTTCAATGTACAAAACGGTCCATCATCATCTCGTGTCCAAAATCATGAGAATATTTCCAGGGCAATGGAATTCCAGGGCACATCTTTCCTTTTATGTTGCTCCATTCTCCCTTCCTTTCCTTGAATTATAGGATGCATCGAAGCCACTGTCATATCTGGGTGTACTAACCTCAAGTGAAGAATAATGGAATTTCTAGAGAAATCATTGGAGATGCATCATCAAAAGCCCATTCCAGCATTTAGGATCAAAATCGAATGATTTATTTATAAAGGAGCATCCGCAATATTTGGTACCGCTCTCTCATCACCCCTCACCTCTTCAATCTTTGCTGTTTCACGACACCCAGATGCCAAAAAAAAACAAATCACCCTGATCGATTGTTTTCCGTGCTCACTGTGTCATCTTCTCCAGAGCCATTATCAGCATCTCAGTGGGAGAGGACCGATCCAAGCATCAGATCCAAAAACGGGAAGCGTAAAAGTAAACCATCAATCGGGGGTCTCTGCGTACCCATGGCCGCTATGCATCGGGCTCCGGGCCGCGCAGCATCTTCATACCCTCCGTTCAAGACAACCCTCGGATCTTCCTTAATTCTCCCAGTGATGAGCCGTCTGTTAGCCCGTCAAGTGCCCCTGTGAAAAAGAGGAGAGGGGGAGGAGGCAGTCGACGACGAATGCGGGGTGGGGGCACTCAGGATTTCGGGTCGTGAAACGCCGCCCGCTCCGATCAGCTGGCAAGCGCTCGGCTATATAACGCGCATCCGATCAGCGCCAAATCTCCTGCAGCACATGACGCACGCACACCCCCACTGATTCATTCCGACCCTCCGCGGTCCAGCTCCACTGTACCCGGGTGTGAGGGGTATAATCGGGGCTTTTAGGGACTGTCTGTGCCCGGTGGAGGGGGATGCGGGCGCTTGGAGACAGATGCGCACTCGGACGCGCGTCTCTTGGGCACGCAGGGCACGGACCGACGGGCTATTCTTAGCAGCAGATATTTCGGAATTAATAGTGGGAGATTTCCCATCAGCACAGATGGTGACACACCCACACTTTGGGTTTTACGCAGTGTACATTTATATAATAAAATGCCGTGTTGTATGAGAGAATTTGATTAGAGGGATATGAGGGTGAAGAAGGGTTTGAGAGGGGCAAAAATCGATAGACTCGCGCGACCTTAACCGTGCTCAGCTATCCGATATCACAGGAGGATGTGATCAGAACAGGATATTCTGTACAGTACGGGTCTAAGAGACTCATGTCAATGCCATTGGATCTAGCAGTCATACATTGTCAGTGCTACTCTCCATTCTTGATTCTGAGGGGTTATAACATAATTAGAAATAACATTATGTAGCCTTTGCCTAATGTCCTTGTATTAAAATGCTCATACCACAGAAATCTAGTGCTGTCCATGGTACTGAAACGCAAAGAGAAACCACAACTTAAACACAATGCATGCAAGCATTGATTAACGTCAATTGGTGTTCTTGGGGGGGTAATAATCAAAAACAAATATGAATCGATTAAACCTTGCTTACATGTTGGCAACAATTTTTAAAATAATATGTGTGGACATACATTTTTATATATTGTTGTTTTACTTTTAAAGTTTATATATATAAAAATATACATACATACATACATACATACATACATACATACATACTTATATACTTACATACTTACATACTTACATACTTATACAAATAACTAATAAAACGTATAATGAATAACTAATAAAAATAACAAGAGACCGTTCATGATATTAATTTAATCTGCTGTTTTATGTACGTTTATTCAAGCCTAATATTTTTATCTGTGTAAAAAAATCATTTGAAGTTTGGGAGACATGTTAAAAGGTCAGAGAATTAGAAAAATAATTTTACCTTACACATATGGGCCTATAAATAGTATATTCAGAAAAACTTGTCTGTGAAATGGTCTCAGATATGTATTTATTATATACATACACACACGAACGCACCCACAGTCCCATCTTTCAAACATCATTTACACAAATAACATTTTTCTTTGACTACCATCCACAATTACTGTAGCAGATTCTACTCATAAAAGGCTCATCAAGACATATTCATCATGTCTTGGTTTTGATAGCTGCCTCTACAGGAATCTTGTACAGCTGTTCTTTACACTGTAGAAAGAAAGGCATCCTTTGCACCTCACATAAAGACCAGTTTTGGATGTTACACTCGGAGTCAAAAGGGGATTTAAAGACAAACCATTACAAATGCTCTGAGTCTTAGAAAGGTACAAACCAGATCTAAGAACCTATGAGATCCGATACAAAATTGTTGGAATCACTTAATTACATTGTGTGATACTGATGTTTGACGTAACGATGTTTGACATAACTTTTCTCTACATCTCCACATACATTTTGTTCAGAAATATATTTAACCATGTGCAAATGATGTACATAATAAAATTAAGTAATTCCAACTCATTTTTTCAGTCTTTTATATTTGATACTCCATTATGTAAACATGACTAGTCATTTAAATTAATTGTTTTAAGATATGATATATATGGTGGTATTAATTATGAATGGCATCTTATGTGTGCTGTAGTCCTAGCGTGTCAGCCTTGTCACACAGCTGGAGTTCACCGAGCGATTGCTTTTGAATGTCAGAGGCTCTCATACACTGCCCCTCCCTCAGTGCATTATTAAAGCATGAAACAATAATCTAACACAGCAGTATACAGAAAGCACAAAGTCACTAAACAAAGCCAATGAGACATCTCACTGCTGTGAACCTATCAAACCCTTTCTTGCAAATGTCTTAACAAATCTTAATGTCTTATTCGCACATGGGGCAGAGGATGAATTTTAAGATTATGTATGTGCATTTGCAGCAGAAGCTGAACCCGGTGACTCATAAAGCTGAATAATTCATAACAACATGTATTCTGGGTCCTTTGTTCCTGATTTAACCATTATTTTGTAGATGTGA
Source organism: Triplophysa yarkandensis (assembly GCA_033220385.1). Classification (NCBI taxonomy): domain Eukaryota; kingdom Metazoa; phylum Chordata; class Actinopteri; order Cypriniformes; family Nemacheilidae; genus Triplophysa; species Triplophysa yarkandensis. The sequence continues at coordinate 12,440,016 of CM065661.1, forward strand.
CAGAAACACATTTCTAGATGTGATAAGAACAACCAACATTTGATCACAAAGATGATTATATTGGCATATAGCTATGATAGCAAGTGGGCCATAATTTCTTAAGCAGACTGTTTTATTCACTGCATGGTGAAGGTACAATTCATTTTTAAACAGTGTCAAATTATTAAAGGGTTCAATTCAGGGTAGAAATGCAGGAACAAACCCTTAAAAGTAAAGAGTGACGAAGCTTAGGAGTCACTTACATTCAACAATAAACACATTTTATATAATATAACAGGTTATGGATTATTAGAATTTCCTTTAAAACTTCTCACTGTATACCCTCACAGCAACCTAGATTTACTCCACCTTTTGAAACATAATTTGTATGTAAGTTAAATCTATGGCACTTTCTGTCTCCTGCCTTTTCTTTCTACAAAAGTGCTGAGAACGAGCAATCAAACTCCTTTCTAAGACTATATTTACATTACAATCAATTGAGCAATATATAGTCTCTTGACAAATGCTGTGAACCTTGGAGACTCAAACGATTTCCAGTGTTCTTTAGATCAGCTGCTGTCAATCATGATGCCCATTGAGAAAAGGCGCTTGAAGTAAGACAGGCTTGGAGGGCAGCCAGCCAGCCTGCCAGGGAGTAAGATAAATATGTTGCTGTGTTTGTGTGTGTTAATGGTCCTGTTATACGAGATGAGCAAAGAAAAAACTCTCAATCACTTTTACATGTATAGTGCACCAGCCATCCATCTTTGCAGACAAAATAACTTGGATTTACATTCTATTTAGAGGAATTCTAATAGATTTCATCTATTGAGAGATACCAATAGAATGCTCAAGAGAATAATATCATCAAAGGCATACCACCATAGCTCACCCAACACCCATGGTATATGTGATGGATAAGTATTGAGCTATTAGAGGTTATGGTGAATTGTTAAAGTGCTTGTAAAAAGGACACCTACATTGGCAAAACATTAATAAGGAAAATTAACATTGTCTCAAAACTAATTTACCATTTAGAAAAATGGCACCCATAGTACCAGGCTATTCCAAATGTGATGCAACGTGATATTTGAATGTTAAGCAGATAGGTAACATTTATCTGTGTTTAAAATGTTTCAGGAGTGTGTGTTCAAAGTCATTTAAATCTTTGCAATTTTCTAATCTTTGGAGTAGCAATGCAGGGCCCATTACCCAGAGTCATGTCAGCAGCAGTCTTACTGCCTATAAATCTCAATGACGTACAGACTGCTTAATGCCCTCTTACTGCCACAAACAGTGCTGCCTGACCATTGCAATTACAAATAATTACCATTATTACAGTCTTTGAGGCTAATTGATGAAGGAAACCAGTCAATGTGGTGTGGTTTGTGTGTGTGTATGTCAAGAGAAAGAGCGCTAGACTGTGCAGACAGAAAATAAACATCAGTAAAAGAACAGCACAATAATGCTGGGCCAGCACACTGATCAGAGAGAGATTTAGACTATATGATCCCACATCAAGAAAACATAAAACACCCTAAAGTGAAAAAATGAAAATTCTGTCATACATTCACATTCTTTAAATCTTTTGGACTATCTTTCTTCCCCAAAATACAGAAGAAGATATTTTGTAAAAGGTTTATAACCAAGCATCAGTGGCACACATTCACTCCTATCGTATATGGACACATATACGGCTGTCGGCTTGCAACATTCTTCTAAATATGCTCTTATGTGGCCTGTGGAAGAGTGAGAAAATAACACATGTTTCATTATTGGGTCAAGTATAACTTAAACAAAGGCAATAAAGGAATTATTTTACAATTTAACACTCCAGAAAAAAAGCAAATAAAGAACTTTAAAGAACCATGATTGAAGTTGGTACCAAAATGGGTAAAAGAAGTAGTGCAAGTAGGTAAAGTTGGTATAAAATGTATATAATAATGTGAAAATATCACAAATGTACATTAGTCTTTATTAAAATAAGAAATGGCCGTGTAGTGCCCCCTAGTGTTACAAAAACACATCACCTGTCGTTTGTTAAATTCGTTTTTATTAACTCATTTATTCGAAAATGGACTATTTGTAAGCAAATGTATGATTTTCACATTGACGTCAAAAATATCTCTTACTTAAATCTAAATTAAATAATATGGCACAATCACGACACGTATTTCCGCATGTGATGTCATATTGGATTTAGAAAATGTTCCATGTAACAATTATTAATCTATCCTGTGCTCGTGTCTTTACTTGCCAAACCGGAAGCCCTTCAAAACTCCAAATCCCAGAATTCCTAGCGATATCAAAATGGCCGCTCAATGTCAATAACAGCATGACACCGGGAACAAACTGGATTTTATTGCGGATATCATCACTGTTATAAAGTGTCACAATTTCTTCAACGACAGAATGAAACCACTCATTAAACTATCGAAACAGGCTGGGAGGACACATCTCCAGAAGCTTTTATTTGCTAGGTTTTCATCGTTAAATAAAGGCCTGCAGTGTAATGATAGAGAAGGGCAATGGCTGTGCGCCTCATCGCAGGAGATTTTCTCTGCTGTTCATGGACTGGTTGAAGTAAGAAAGAACTTTATCAGTGAGGAGGAGGAGAACGCCATTTTTAAAGAAGTAGAACCAGCACTTAGGAAAAAACGATACGAATTTGACCACTGGGACGATGTAAGAAAGTACTTTTCTACATATGTTGCAACATATTGCATCTAGGGTATATAAGCACACACTCTTTCAGTGCATGAGAGACTGTAACTATATGTGTATGTATATAAATATATACAGATATGTAAGTATTGCACTGTTTAGTTCTACACCTTTATAACAAACTTACCCATGAAGTACATTCAGAACCCTATAGCTGCTGGTTAGTCTTTAGTTGTGCTGAGAAATAAACTAACATGACATGAAGATTAAACCTCAGCCTGCCAATTAGAAACCTTTACAGCAGATGTCTGCCATTGGCTGAGGGGCGGGGAATAAGATTGATTGATGAAAATGTTTTTTTTTTTTAAACTCCATAGCAACAGTAAACTTCAGCTCTTTCTATTTGCTTTCATTGTGTGAAGCACACCGTAGATTGAAGTGAAATGACATATAGCATAGTATAGCCAAGCTCTGCATTTAATCTATCTAAAGTACACACACACACACACACACACACACACACACACACACACACACACAGTAGTGAACACACACAGTTGTAGCAGTGGAGACACACTCACCAACCGTGAACATACATCCGGAGCAGTTGGCAGTCATTTATGCTGTGGCACCGGGGAGCAGTTGGGGGTTCGGTGCATTGCTCAAGGGCACCTAAATGAGGGTATTGCCAGCCCAAGACTTGAACCCACAACCCTAGAGTTAGGAGTCAAACTCTCTAACCACCGGGCCATGACTTCCCCCAAATGCAACTTCACTTCAATTCGATGGCACACCATCTCAGACTTTTGGGATGAAAAATTAGGCTTGTTACAGCAACAACTAGAGCTGTTTTAATCAATTAATCTATTGAAGAATTAATAAATTTTTATGGACAGGACACAGACATATATTATTAAACCAACATTTTTATTCTGCAACCGATTAATTGATTTAGACAGCAACAAGTTCTGGTATTGTGCATCACCTTTACCTTCTATCATTGTTGTTGACGTTTAGGCCATCCACGGCTATAGAGAGACAGAGCGTCTTCAGTGGGGAAAAGTTGGTGAAAGTGTCTTATCGCGAGTTAGAGAAGCTGCATTTCCTAAGGACAGTCCACTACTTGGCCCAGTCCACGTTCTGGATCTGGACAAAGCTGGCTACATCAAACCCCATGTCGACAGTGTTAAGGTCTGCATTTTCCCCTCAGTTTAATGCGTTTGTTGAACATTGCTGTTATTCATGTCTTTTTTCTCTCTTCAGTTCTGTGGAAGCACCATTGCAGGACTGAGCCTGTTGTCTGATAGTATTATGAGGCTTGTCCCAGAGAATAACTCTGCTGAATGGGTGAATTTGCTTTTGAGTCGTCGCTCACTTTATATAATAAGGTATGTCATTTTCTCCATTGATATTTTCACTTCATACAAACTACATGGAAGTAATACGTAATTTTAAGAATTTTATTTATGTTAACAGGGATGATGCTAGGTTTAAATATACACATGAAATTCTAAAAGATGAGGAGTCCTTTTTCTCAGGACAGAGGGTTCCCCGTCACCGCCGCATTTCTGTAATATGTCGAAACCTTCCAGCTTAAATGCACTGTATTGTTTCCATTTCGGAGATTTGGTGACTTTTTTGCCAGCAATGTTGCAAAAACAATGTTTAGTTTTGCTTCATAATATCTGGCTCACAGAAACTTTTAGCCAAAACACACTTATAAAATATTGTGGGATAAACAAAAGATCACATTTGAATACTTCAAGAAAAAGAATATAAGTTTCCTTCATATTATTAATAAATATTTTTCATAACTTTGTATTGTGGGTCCTTATTAAATAAAAAGAACAATTTTATCCATTTAACACTGCATTAATATTAAATAAATAAAACACTTTAAAACTCGAAGTTTTCACAACAAACTGAATGTAATACTTAAGGAAACTATTGAGTATATTTCAAGTGTGGAAAATGCTGCTGATAAAAAAAAACAAACTTAATAAGACTCTTTATTAAAAATAAGATTCTTACAGCAAATTGTCTGTCAAAATTTTCTTAACACTTGTGTATCTATACAAAAAGTCCTACTCTGTTTGTTAGTTTCAGTTGTTCAGTGTTGTTCTCTGTATCTCCAGTGAGCAATATTTGAATTGCTAAGTGGAGAAAATCAAATTGAGAGCAAGAAAAATTATTTTGACCAAGCAGGTCTTATTAATGTATTCGTAAAGAAGCTACAGTCAGTAACACTCTATTGTGTTTACTCGGTGAGATAAAAGTGCATCTTTTCATTGATGTTCTTCCTCTCAGGGTTCAGCCTCTTTAAGATCTGCGCGAGGACATTGACTGTCTGCTCGCTGCTGAGGCCTGTGCGCTTAGTCTGGAACTTCTTCAGTAGATCTTTAGTGGTCATAGGCTTTCTAATTAGATACCTACGTACAGCATCCTCCGTCAGTTGCACATCACTGTAAGAGATTTATTATGTTTTTGAATTAAAATCTATATTTTGTTGTATTGATCTTCAAAAGAGCTTAACTAATACATAGAAAAGTAAAAGGTACCTTGCGCTTGGCGTGGATTTTCCTGATACGGGCTGTGGAGTACTCTTTCCTGAAGAGCTCTGTGGACTAGACTCCATCTTCAATCTCTTAGCAGCTGGAGTCTCTGTGCTGGGCATGGCAGTCTGGCGTTTACCTGAAAAAGAAAGCAAACATAAGATTTAGAATGACTAGACCTGGATTAAAGAAATCCATTGAGAAAGCAGATGCACACATTTTATGGTCAGAAGAGGTAAAAAGCAAAATGTAGAGCTGCAGTGAGTTTAGTGAACCTTGCTCCAGTTTGCTTGCAGCTGCACGGAGAGTATTGGAAGTGGCAGCATTGTCGATAGAAGGTGTCCCAGGTCGACTTCCTGTTTTTGAACTGCCAGCTGAGCCACGGCCGCCTCCTCGCTTGGGAGGTGTGCGTTTCTTCTAAGATTAGGAAACAAAAAAAGGACTGTACTATAGTCACGCATACCATAAAATACACAAACACTCTCCCCCACATACACATATGCGCAAAAATAAAGGCCATTCCTACCATGAACAATGCTGAAGCTGCCTCTCCATCAATATCACTCTCCTCTGAGCTGTCTGACTCGCCACTACTGTCTGAAACAACATACATAATGGTTTTTACATTTCATATTTCAAGGACATAGAGTAACCTCAGATCAAAATACCAGTCATTAGGATGAGTTTTTCAAAACTTGGATTTGTACATTATCTGACCGCTGAATGAATGTTCCAGATCTTACCTTTCTTTTTCTTCTTCTCCACCTGCACTGGTGTCTTCTTCCCATCTTCCTCCTCTTCTTCCTCCTTGGCCTCCTCTTCATTCTTGTTCTCTTCCTCGCTCTCATCCTCACTGTCTGAAGCTTCATCAATTCCTAAAAACAAAAAAAGAGTTTGTATTGTTCATAAACAAAAAAAGCCTTCACAACCATGCTGGCCACTAACCTTTAGGTACATCTTCTCCTTTATTAGGTTTCGTCTTCTCTGGTTCCTCATCTTCAGAGCTAAAGCAGAGAAAAAATGATAGGTTTTTAGTAAAGATTAAAATGTCTTGTATACAGGTGGTTTGGCAATGATCATCGTTTCTTAAGTCACCTAGTGTCATCAGACATGTAGTCCACTTCCAATCCCTCAAAGTCACCATCATCACTGTCCTCAATTCCTTCTAGATCACTACCCTTTTTCTTCTTCTTCCCCTTGCCTTTAGGGCCTTTCTCTTTCTTTGCTTTTGGTTTGCCCTCACCATCTGTATTGAAAGAACATCTGTTGTTAAGAAAATCTGACACTACTCATGTGTACATACAAGTCTGATCTAATGCATTTACAACAGTGCTCACCCTCTCCCATGCTGCCGTCACTGTCGTCGCTGCTCATTTCCAAATCCTCCTCCAAGTCATGTATGCGCAGATCTCCTCCCTTCTTTTTCTTCTTTTTCTTACCCCCCTTTTCTCCCTCTTCGTCATCGTCATCTCCTCGGTCCGTTTCACGGAGACGGCGCTGAAGCATAATACTGAAGTGGTTAACCACTTTGTTCCTCCTGCATGAAACGTAAGAATTACATTTGATCCAACTTACTAAATAGAGTTATGCCATGCATTTCAACACGTCCACCAAAAACTTTTCCCACCTGCCCCACTCTTCCTCTGCCTCCTCAGCCGTGAGCGTACGGTGCTTGGCCTGTGGTGTGAAGTTGTACCAAGCATTCACGGGAAACGCCTCGAAGGCGCCATCGGCAGACTGCGTGAAGATGTAGTAGGAAGCATTTTCCGTGACTCCCCCTTTTTTTAGGCCCTTGAATCTGAATTATAAATTGAAATACCACATTATAAACAAATGTACAACAAAGTAAAAGTTATTAATAAAGACCAAGGGTTCATGACATTTTTCTTCTAAAGAACACAGCTTGACGACTTCACAAAACTAAACTAAGAAATATCAATGCAAGTATAAACAACAATCTAAAAGAGAACGAAAACAGCAATGGGACACTACCTTTTCCCTGCCTTGCCGTTCACTTTAAGGATCCACGGCTGGTCCTCCGCTTTAAACTCTTTTGTAACAATGCCGTACTTCTTTCTCCGTGCCTCCTCTCTCTGTTTCTTTCCAAACTCACTGCCTCCTGCCCCCTCCTGAGACTCCTCTTCGCCGTATATACGCCTGTTGCTCATATCACGCTCCATACGGGCCTAAACACAAACAGACGGGACGGGAATGACGTGTAAAGGTATGCAGAGAAGAAGAGAGGGAAGACCTAGGATACAGCGGCATACTACAGTCAGTATACTACAGTGATGCTTACTTGAGTCCATGTGGAACAACTGACTTTGTCACCAGCGTTAAAAGACATTATGTTGTATTTTTTGTTGGCATTTCTGTTGGAAGAAGGCGCGAGATTAGAATTCCTTCATTGATAACTTTTAAGGATAATTTGAAAATGTACTGAACATTATATGGAAGAAAAAGATCAATGTGGTTCATACTTGGGAACTCGTACTGTGTACTCCGTTGTGGAGGAACTACTGCTTCCCTGTAAACAATGAGACATAAACTTTATATTTCATCATATGATTATATATTAAATAGTGCTGTAATCGTTTTAACTTGATTTAAGCAAAGCAGACATTTACTTTACTTACCAATGACGTCATCACTGCACCCTAGCCGACCTGAAACAGTGTTGTTAGCAATACGAAAAGAAGTTTAAAAAAGCTGAATATTAATTATTTACAAATATTAACAAACACAACATTTAAATAAACAATAAAACACAAGGTTATCTCTTCGAACTTAGCTTTACTGTGTACGTGTTCAAAGACAGAATGTGAGTTCAACTAACAGTTTAATGAGAACCAGTTAACTGTTTAAGATCTTAAGCTGTTTGATGTAAAGTTAAAAATAGAAACAAACCTTGGTTTTAAACGGCTAACTGGATAACATCCGATGGCCCGTTTTTAATGGCAAATTCTAAAACAACCTCGTATGGAAACGGTCACAGTGTTTTGACTTCTAAGTGTTTATTTAATTAAATGTTTATATAAGAAATACATTTATGCGCTAAATGAAAGCTAGAATGTACACGAGTCTCACCATGCACAACAACAGAACAATCTTCTTCTTCTTCTTCGCTGTGCTCGTGCTGTTATTTACACGGGCGTTCAGCGCCACCTCCTGTTCCGAAACACTTACTGCGCTCCAATCCCTATCTGACCTCTAGAATGGACAGAAGTCACATGAGTTCAATTAAAGAAATGTGTCATCTGTTATCCAAAGAGAAACATATTCAGAGCCCTTCACAAGATTAATTTAACAATTACAACACTTTATTAATTATTATTAAAGAGATGGTTCAGCAAAAAAATCTCTATCATTTATTCATCTGAATATCCATCAAGATACTAACTTGTGGCCTCGAGATACTAATTTGTGGCATCAAGATAAGTAACTCGTAGCCTCAAGATACTAACTTGTGGGCTAAAGATAGTAACTTGTGGCCTCAAGATAAGTAACTCGTGGCCTCAAGATAAGTAACTCGTGGCCTCAAGATAAGTAACTCGTGGCCTCAATATAAGTAACTCGTGGCCTCAAGATAAGTAACTCGTGGCCTCAAGATAAGTAACTCGTGGCCTCAAGATAAGTAACTTGTGGCCTCAAGATAAGTAACTTGTGGCCTCAAGATAAGTAACTCGTGGCCTCAAGATAAGTAACTCGTGGCCTCAAGATAAGTAACTCGTGGCCTCAAGATATGTAACTCGTGGCCTCAAAATAAGTAACTCGTGGCCTCAAGATATGTAACTCGTGGCCTCAAAATAAGTAACTCGTGGCCTCAAGATATGTAACTCGTGGCCTCAAAATAAGTAACTCGTGGCCTCAAAATAAGTAACTCGTGGCCTCAAAATAAGTAACTCGTGGCCTCAAGATACTAACTCGTGGCCTCAAGATACTAACTCGTGGCCTCAAGATAAGTAACTCGTGGCCTCAAGATAAGTAACTCGTGGCCTCAAGATAAGTAACTCGTGGCCTCAAGATAAGTAACTCGTGGCCTCAAGATAAGTAACTCGTGGCCTCAAAATAAGTAACTCGTGGCCTCAAGATACTAACTCGTGGCCTCAAGATACTAACTCGTGGCCTCAAGATAAGTAACTCTCTACTGAGGTCAACTGGGAAATACCAGGAAATGCACATAAATACATACAACCAGACGGAGATACCATGACCTAAGCCTAAAACGCCCTCTGCTGACGTTTTATCGTAGGCTACACGGACATGCTTTTCCAAAATGTGAAACACTTCAGTAATTAATGAACCAGTCTACACACTACTATAGGCTAACTTAAAATCAGAATCAGAAATACTTTATTGATATTGATAACTCGGGGGACAATTCTCGTGTCACAGTGGATGTGCACATCAAGACATTTAAAGGAATATAAATAATAATAGAAGTTGGTAAATAAACAAGTAGCCTATATATATGTAAAAAGTATAAATATATGCTATAAAATATGAAGAGGAATTATAAAGAACTATGGATATGCAGCCTACAAGATTTAAATGACTGTATTAACAGAATTGAATTGATTGGGATGAACAGTACTTGTAAAATAATAGAAGCAGAACTGCAGCAAACTATATTACACTGAATATTAAAACAGAGAATATTGCACAGAATCTGAAGTATTACATTGCACTACAGTACAGGGTCCATGTGTCAGACACTTTACTATCTTGAGGCCACTAGTTACTTATCTTGAGGCCACGAGTTACTTATCTTAAGTATATATCTTATCTATATATATATATTATCTTATTTTTATGGTTCTCAATGGGGTATAAGAACTGTTACAAACATTTGTCCAAAAATCTTACTCTCAACCAAACAAAAATATACAGATGTGGAAGAACTAGAGAAAAAGTACTTCATTATAAAGTTTCATTTTGGGGTGCGTGCATGTTCCCTAAGGATGATAATACACTATGTACATTCATATTCCAAATCAAATATTTAAGAAACCAGGCACTTTTATCGACAAGTTTATTTTATTTTAATACTTTGCAGTTTTATTTGACAACCAGAATTTGATCATTTTACAATTCAAGTCAGTATGTTATTTTGCAAAGCTCGGAACACCATACTCAAGAAAAAAATGCCATAAAAATCCTTTGCCATCAAAAAAATCTAATAATCAAATTTTGAAAAAAGAACACAAAGTGGTATACATGCTCATGCATTCTTTACTTTGACTAGGGTCACTGTGCAACCATAAAAGAGAGACAGCAGAAAAAGAACGAGAAAAGAACAGGCCATTTTCCATGCTTCCTCGAAAGACTCATGTGCAACAGATTCATTCTTGTTTTCATTCATAAATAAGGCCTCTTCGAATATTTCTGTAAAGAACAGAAAAAAATGCACACTTTTATTTCATTTAAAAGCAGGGAAGACAGTCCTTTGCAACACTATAACTTTGCCATAGTTCAGTTATAGTACATTTCAGGACTGATTTTTTTTTTGCGAATATAAAAGGCAGAGTTTTATTACCTGGCTTTGATATGTTAAGCAGGAGGGTAGTAGTAATATGAGTGACCCTGCATGAGTACACGTCTCCAGGTGCCCACTCTGTAGACAGTAAATGCAGGTGACTTCGGATGCTAAACTTCCCATCAGAACCTTTTTCAGGGCTGGTGACCAATTGGCCAGACAGCTCACTCACACCCAGCAGCCAGGTAATGTTGATGGCAGATGGGCTAAAACCAAATGCCAGACACACCAGCTCATTTGAACCCTGCAGCAGACTTGCGGTTGGAGCCGAGTGGGTCAAAGAAGCTGAAGGACAAAGAAAAAGATATAATCACTTACGAATTATCTCATCTTTTAACAAGACGTACAAGTAAATGGTCCATATTTCTAAATACATTTTTGGACAGTTAAATGGTTAGTTAATGCAAAAATCAAAAAGCTTTATATAATTCCATCAGTTCATCAGTTCCATTTTAACATAATATGCTATTTCGAATTATATTATATGTATTTTTGTTGCACTCACCATACACGTTCTCCGTGGTAGCTATAAATGGATTTGGAGAGGACTCGTGAGATACAACACAAGAGTATTTCTCCTCATTCTGCTGTGACCCTGACAGTAATAAGGAGCTGTATATTGAATAACCCTCTGTTTTAGTATGAGCAACCACAGGACTGTTAGTGAAGCGAGATGCGTTTATTTGCACCCCATCCAGTTGCCAATGGACTGAGATTTGAGATGGGCGAAAACCAGTGATCCAGCAAAGAAGACTGCTGTTTTGGGATTCAGAAAGATCACTGTCAGAGGGTTTGAGGATCCTCAAAGTAGGCTGTTTAGGGTCTGTGGACATGAGGCAATATGTTACAGCCTTATTAAAATATTTTGAGGCGATGAAGGAAATGATGAACAAACTATGCTCACCTCTGATTTTGGAGATTTGCTTCTTCTGCGTGTCTCCAGAGCAGACATGTTTAACTTCACAAGCAAATATACTATACGCATGCCATCTGTTGACTGGAACCTTTAAAATACTTTGGATGCTTTGACTCCCATTGGCATGGTCTTGAGGACGTTGGACGTAATCAAGCAAATCTGAATTACTGTCGTCTATTTTCCACAGGATGGTCAAGTTCTTGATATTGTGACCAATAACTAAGCAGGTCAAAGTCACTTCAGGCAAGGATCTCACATGACTTGCGGCTGGACCCAGCAAGTAGACATCTACTAGCTGACTGCTGCGATCAGCCACTGGTATGAAAGATGAGGAAATAAGTTTGCTTGACAGACGTCGATGGTTTTAATGGGTGATGGAAAAAGACACGCCAAAACAATCATAACGCTAGATGTGACTGTCACCATGTAGTCACCTAAATTAAAAAGTCGATGATAAAAAAATAGAAAAATAATTTCTGAAGCAATTTACCTGCACAAATGCTGATGTTTTTGCTAACAGTTTTGTCAATGAGTTGATCAGTTATTGTACATTTAAATGTCCCTCCTTGATTCCACTGTTGTTGTCTCACCAATATTTCACTGTATACTTTCATACGTCCATCTTCACCAACTGTGACAACAGGGCCTGTTTTCTGCCCAGGTATTGGAAGTGAGGTTTGCCATGCGAGCTTTGGGTCAAATCCTGTCCCAGAACACACAAGTTTCTCAGGAATCAAACTGGATCGACTCGTACTGGGAACAACTGAGAGCTCTAAAGTAGGATCATCTGAAAAACATGTGCCAAATTGTTATAGATATAACTTATTGATTGCTATTTGTTAAAGCAATACAAAACATTGTATTTTCATATAATAGGATAATCCCCCCCCCAATTTTTTTTAAATAAAATTGATAAAGGTTCGACACAACTTTTTGGGGTAATTCATGACAGAATTTTTATAGTCAGTGTAATTTCCTACCGAAGAGGATTCCCGTAGGTTGTGATGTCCATTGTTGGGAAAGACTGGTGTGAACTGTACAAGTAAAGTTTTTGTCTTTTCTGTGGTAACTGCTGGGTATTGTAAAGTCTGTGGTCAAGGACTGAATGTTTTCAGATTTCACACATTTGATCTCTGAGATATCAGCACCATTGGACTGCAAGGTGATGCACACCTCACTAGAGGACAGATCTCGTACAACACACTCCAGCACAGCACTTTCGGATTTTCTAAAAGGCCTCCTGATCACCACGACTGGATTTCTCTGTATATTTTCTAAGGAGCGAAACTAAGTTGATAGTGTATTTTTTTTATAATTTCACAACGATTATATTTTTCTGCATAGCTTACCAGTCGCAACTGTCTTTTTCTCTTCTTGGAAACATGGATGAGTTGCCTTACAAACAATGGCCTTGACCGTCCTCCATTCCTCTTTGGGTAAAGTCAGGCTACTTAAAATGTTCTGTGTTCTGCCAGTGGACTGTTGTGTGTAGTTTTCTTGGGTTGCTCCTTTACTTGCATCATTTACCAACCATGACACTTTTGTGTTATAAGGGGCTTCAACAACACAAGTAGTTGTAACTGTCATCTCTTTCATTATGTCTCGAAGACCGGGTTTCTTCAAGAGAATGGTAGGTTTAGGCAAATCTACAGAGGCAAAATAAAGTTTTATTAACTTTGTCGTATAAGGATGCACATTATTTTAAAATTGCTTCATGGACAGTGCTAAACTTACCCATGCACAGATTATAGCTTTTTGTAAATTCTTTAGAATCGTGGGTGGCTTTACAAGTAAACCGTGTGCCTTGATCCTGAGCACCAATATTTAACTGGCTCATAAGAGTAAATGTTATCTTGTTGGTATCAGTATTTGCCATCTTTTTATTTGATAAAGAAGTGCTGATGGGCTGATCATCCCTAAGCCACTGTACAGTAAGTTTGTCAGGGAAATAATCACTCAATTGGCAATCTATCAAGATTTTATCACCATCGGCTCTACTCAGCAGAGTGATTCTGGGCTCATCGACACGATTTTCTGTTAAAATATAGATTAGATATTTAATTAAATGTAGCAATGTAAGCGAAACCCGAGAAAGGTACAAATTAGAGTGATCAAACATTGATGAATTTAAAAGAGATATATTAGTTAAAGTGCACCACAAAACCATATGATAAAAAATGCTGTCAATGTTTCGAGAAGTTATTTTCATAGTTACATTTCTTCCCAATAGCATAGGCGTGTGGAAGGAGAGAGAAACTAAAGTTATGCTTCAGGAAGCAGAGCAAAAAGCAGATGGAAGCATTAGATAATAACCAGACCCAAAATAAAGCCGAAAAAGCCACCAAAAGCAGAACTGAAAACCATCTGGGTCTTTGGGACATGGGCAAATCCATCTGCACAGGAAGACACCTTTTCATTTACATAAACCACCCTGCTATTATGCAATTTACAATATTGTCCCTTGCAAGAGGAAGATAATTCAGGGTTTCAGTTGACACTGAACCAAGTCTTGCACATCATTGAACTGTTCCATCTGAAAGATAAATAAAGATACATTATAGAACAGTAAGTAGATTCTTATAGTGAAAACACAATGGTCAAATTTCCAAAAAATATGGTACTGGAAACAAATTGGGAGGATATAAACTTCATTTGATTATAAAATAAACCAAACAAGACTTATTAAATGGTTTATTCATTTATTTAAGTAAAAGCTAAGACCAAGTTAAACCAACACAATCACATATTTACAAGAAAAAATCTGGTACATTCTTTTATTGGGAATCAGAGGGTTTCATGCCAGTCCATCCTTAAACAGATCTTTTATTTCATCTGAAATAATAATTTAATAGTAATTAGTGATCATTATGTGATTTCATTTATCACAATCATAATTTACAATCTGTCAATATAAAGTCATGACAAAATCTCTTAAAATGGTGAGTGATATAATTCTTTGATGCAATTAAATATCCATGCCCCAACTTCTAATCTATTTGTGTACACTAAACACTCCCTAAATATAGACAATTTAAAGCTATATACCTTAACAAATGTAGCACCGATGCTGTAGAACAAAGTAATGAGAAAGAGGAAGACAAAAGTCACGGCAGTGTTTGCAATGCCGCTGTCGTCCGTATCAACTGGCTCATAAAGAGGATGCTCAATCCACAGAAGCTGTGCTGATGGGACATATAAAAATATAAACACAACAGAGATTTATGACAAAATAAAACAAATAATGTTAAGACGAGTGATGCATGTTCCCCATATTTATAATGTTTTACAAGTTAAACTTATGGAAAAAGTATTTATTGAGAGGAGACCAAATGAAATTGTATATTGTTGTATATTGTTGTTGCAAAAACAATTCAAATTAATCTCATTACTTTAAACAGCATACGCAAAAAAAGATCTTTGCCGTTTATCACATCAAACACATAATACCATAGAATTAAAATCAGAGTACACAAAGGTGACCCTGACGACATCAATGGATGTGAGTGTCTTGGCATGCCATTGATCAACATATACAATATGTGCACCAACTCTAACATAAAATATGAGTGTTGTGTCTGTATGACTTTAAAATTTTACATCACTGAACAAGAAAAAGGCCAAGCATACATAAGTTTTATGCACAGACATAAACATATTAACACGTGAATGTAAGAATGTGTAAAGAATTAAGCTTCTTGTTAGGATTTAACATATACACTTTATCTCATTACTTATAACTTTTATTTTATTTTTAACAGCATGTGCTGCATCTTCTCACCTAGGTGGTTTTAGTAAATCTATGTCAAAGTTGTACTTAAAGAACTTTTATAATTGAAACTAAAAAATTTCAATTTCAATTTTTTTATTTGAACTAATCAATATGTATATGTTCAGATTGAGTAAATTGCCCCTTTTTATAACAATTCAGTTTTTGACACTTTAAGCAGTGATATGCTAAAACATATCAAATCCAAACAATATTAACAAAACAGGCAGTATGCTTAGATTTTTTATTAGCTTTTTTCCTCAATTTGATGCGCATGACAATGTTTCAAGCAAAAAGCCACAAACATTAATGACACTTTTACAATAGACAAAAGACATGACAATTTAAACAAAAACCATTGAAAATGAGTAAACATTTAACAGGAAAACATTCAGCCAGACACCACATAACAGTCTAAACAGTCTTGCAAGTTGGCGTATTCAGGCTTAGATTTATTATGCTGGGTTTCTCCGAATTATTGTGAATGGATCTTGTCAATGTTTGCAAAGACGTATGAATGCTTTCATGGTACACTACACAACTAAATAGTGTACCATCTTTCCACTTAGAAGCCGAGAATGTGAGCTGACTATACACACTAAAGTAGTCATTGTTAAACATTGGCATGCTAGTGTTCTGCATGTACCCATCCTCAGGTAGCACATACTCATCATTGGCAAGCCAAGACACAAACACCTCCTTGGGGTAGAAGTCCTTCACATAACATGTCAGGGTCATCGTTTCACCCTCTCTTTGCTCTGGGGGTGCTAATATGTAAACAGAGGGTCTCTTTCTATCTCCACCTAATAATACGAGATCACAATTAGCCCCAGAATGACACATGTCAGAATTATCATTTTTTTTCATTTGTACAACCTGAAATATTATCTTGTGAAGAAAAGATAAATAATCAAGACATAAGTTGTAGACAGAATACCAAAATCTGGAAGAGGCTCTCCACCCGAAAATGAAAATTTCTATCATGAATTACTCAAACCTATGTAAATATTTTTGTTCGAATGAACACGAGAACATATCTTTTGAGGAATGTTAGCAACTTAGATTTATGGGATTTCATTAATGTATTGGTTTTATTAAAGAATATGTAACATAAGATATTTTGAAGTATTCAAAGTTCTCAGTTGCTTACATTTTTCCATATATCTTACTTTCTGTTTAACTGAACAAAGAAATTTGTACAGGTTTGGAACAACTTTGTGGATAATACATGACAGAATTTTCATTTTTGGGCAGACTATCCCTTTAAATGACAAAGCCCTCTAAAAAGTACCAAAAACAAAATGGAAAGCATTTGAAAAAATACCTTTCTCCCTGGTATAGAGGATCTCTGTGGGCTGTGCAGTTGATTCATGTTCAATGGAACACAGGAATTTCATTCCATTGCTCCATTCTTCAAAACTTATTCGGGCCTCAAGTTCAACCACTCTTTTATTTTTCAAGCTTTCTTCTGAAGATTCATTGATGGTACGTCCAGATGTTTTAATCTCAATTTTTTTGAAGCCTATTTCTCC
Organism: Triplophysa yarkandensis; assembly: GCA_033220385.1. NCBI lineage: Eukaryota > Metazoa > Chordata > Actinopteri > Cypriniformes > Nemacheilidae > Triplophysa > Triplophysa yarkandensis. The sequence goes on from CM065661.1 coordinate 12,456,961, forward strand.
TGAAGCTTTGCACTTTAGAGTTCCACTTTTGTCCTTGAACATGTCCTCCCAGGAGGGAGGAATAAAATTAGCAGTAATACATGCATCTGTTGAAAACCCTAAAGAAACCAGACAACACATTAGTTTGCAAAATATTCAAACAAACGTAAAACTCCAACAAATAATTAAATGTTCTTAAACTAAAACACACCTGAGTAACTTGTTTCTTTTGTTTCATTTCCAGCTCTGTGCTCGAACTCGCACGTAATTTTGGTTCCAGGTTTCCACATCTCAGCGTTTAGTTGCAAAGTACTTGTGGCAGTGTAAAGTGTCACATTGGTTTTCTTCATACCTAAACAATCATCAGCTACCCCATCTTTTACCACCACATTGTTCAGAAGCCACTTAAATGAGTGTTGTTCAGGGGAAAACTGCTTGGCTAAGCAGATGAAAGTAGCTGTTCCACTCTCTAACTCCATTTTTGTTGGAGTTGTTAGGTACACAGATGCAGGATGATCTGGCGGTGGGGCTGGCAACATACAGGAGAAGGCAAAGAGGGCATCAAAGCGACAGAAATAGAGTGTCATGCTTTATAGAGCAAGCAAACGTTGAGATGAGTTTACATGCAGACTGGCTCAATGTCCCATTTAGCCTTATAACAAAGCATTCACTTTAACCATGTTTTAAAAAAGATTTCAGATATAGATTTAGTAAAACTCAAAGACACAGATAGGACTACTAACAAATCTGTGATGCATTGCAGTTCAAACACTTTACATTCCACACTTACTAAATACATTAACATATGTGTAACTGTATAACTGACATTTCAGGCCTTTTCATGGATTCATTGATTGCAGAAAATAAATTGTGTATACATTATACATTATACACGTGTGTGTGTGTGTGTGTGTGTGTGTGTGTGTGTGTGTGTGTGTGTGTGTGTGTGTGTGTGTGTGTGTGTGTGTGTGTGTGTGTGTGTGTGTGTGTGTGTGTGTGTGTGTGTGTGTGTGTGTGTGTGTGTGTGTGTGTGTGTGTGTGTGTGTGTGTGTGTGTGTGTGTGTGTGTGTGTGTGTGTGTGTGTGTGTGTGTGTGTTTATTGATACAAAAACTTTATCCATCAATGTTTTAATTGATTCAACCCCAGATAAGTTGCAAGTATAAAATACTCAAATGTTAAAGAATGAAACATGACTTTAGAAACACCTGTGACAGCAACACATAACAGAGAGATCATTAAAGAGTGTAACTCACCTGATGGAACAACACTTATTTCCTTTTTGCCAGCAGTATTTGCTGCTTCACATTTGTAGGAGTTCTTGGGGTCCCAGTTGCTTTTGCTCACACGCAGATGGCTGAATTTGGTGCTCTCTCCTTTCAATCCCAATGTTGGGTACTGCACGAAATCAGTCACCTGTTTTCCCGTAGGATCGGTCCATTTGAAAGAGAGGGAGTCCGCGGGGGTGAAACCTCTTGCCATGCAGCCGAGAGTGAAGAAGCCATCAGAAGCAGCACCGCACTGAGTCAAGGCAAAGAGATACTGGGGGGCAGATGGCTCAGCTGCAGGGAAAGGCAATTAAAAAGACTTAGAACTTTAAAACTGTGTTTTTTTTTCAATATAAATCTGAAAATCAAAAAATCTCAACTGTGTTATTCTGCACTTTTCCCCAAAAAATGTATACATTTTTATACATTTCCATGCTTTTATATTTTTATGTTATATGCAATAACATATTTAGATTTTTTTAAATACGTCATATTATTGTTGTGAACATCGGCAAAAAAACTAATTCTTTTAAGACACCATATGGTAATAAGGGTTAAAAAAGAAAACATTACCGAATTCCTTTGGAACACTTACTGAAGTTTTACCCCGAAAGATACAAATAATACTTTAGTGTAAGTGTGGTAATCAATATTTATGATGAAATTTAATTTATCGGGTGCTTTTTTTTTACCGTAAATCAACTCAAATCAAACATTTTTGTAAAGGAAATATACAATGTAACAGTATCGTTTACAAACGAATAATATGTAACAATAGTAATTACAGCGATAAATTATTACTAATAAATAATAATCCTAATAATAAATAACAATCAAATAAACGAGAAAAGGAGCTTTTTACAAGACGCATTCCAATAATAAATAATAACAAATTTTTATGTATAAACCAGCAGTTTTCTTGAACATATGAAAACGTTTTTAAAGTAACTTTTAGCTTCTTAAATAAATACATAAATTGTACACCAGCGCCTTTTTCATAGAAATCAAATTTCAGGCATAAAAAAAATATTTTTAGTTTTCCTAAAGAATAATTGTTGCAGTAAAGTGGAAAACGATGCAAACAGCATATAGGCTTATTATTGGATTTACAACGAAAAAGACATTGCATTGGAGGTGAACCGACCCTGCTATTGAAAACATCAATAACCGCAAAACAAGTTTAAAGTCCAATACAATATTAACATCATTAATATTTACATAATTAGTATTGAATTGTCAATGGATTAAAACAAACACCTACTGTTTGTTACGGAGACTTTGGTGCCGCTTCCCCAGTAGTCGAAAGCCCAGTTACACAATATGCATTTAAGTATTTAATGCAACACAAAATTGCACTGCATGAAGACTATGGGATTGAATGATGGGTATATAGGATGAAATGCCTAATGCACATATCACAACTGTCCAACCGCGCATTCAGTATAGATTTCATTTACAATTGTATTTATATTTAATAAGGTTTTAATTTAGCACCTTTATTTCGAGAATGACATACATAGTTTTGGTCTTACCTGATGTTACAGTGACCATGGTTCCTTTTCCCCAGTAGTCAAAAGCATTATCACAACAACAATTTTCCCAAATACATAGCACAAAAACTATAGGTGTGACATCAAAGCCTTACAATTAAACGATTTTTTTATTTACATTTCATTCTGAATAGAGTTCGGTCTAACCCGAGATCCTTAAATTAAGTTAGTGTGATAATTGTTAAATTAGTTGAGAAATTAATAAAGTTCTTACCTGATGTCACAGTGACCATCGTGCCTTTTCCCCAGTAGTCAAAAGCAGCATAGTCACAGTGATGCTTTTAATATAATCAATGTACAAAAATGCACACATTCTGCTATCTTTATTAAATTAAATTAATTGTATATTTCTTTTCTATTAATTGTAACATACAACTTTCTATAGCTATAAGAAAGTGCCGACGAGTCTGTCGCATTTGTTTTAATTCAACCTTTTTAAGTCGCCTACTTTTTAGTAATAGTTAATATACGTCCTTTTAGTCTTGTCAAATGATTATATTGTAAATAATTTATTTATTTCGTATTAAGTCATCTTGGCATAATTTTCAATCGGAATAAACTTTAATCCAACAGAAATATTATATTAATAAAGACTTACCAGTAGAAACAGTGACCTGGGTTCCTTTACCCCATGTCACAATAACACTTTAACCCAAGTGCTCAAAAACTATAATAAAGTACATTCATTTCAACCTTACAACTGAACGATTTATAATTTTCATTAAATTCTGAATAGGGTTTGTTAACGACTTCTTAATTAAGTTAATGTGTTCTTTTTGAATTTGTTGAGAAATGAAGTTAATAAACTTCTTACCTGATGTGACAGTGACCAATGTGCCTTTCCCCCAGTAGTCAAAATAAGTAGTCACACTGGTGCATTTAACACCATCAATGTACAAAAATGCACACATTTTACCATCCATTTAAGATACGACCCCAATACATTTGTAAAGGAATGTAAGATCATATTTTTTCTATTAATGGTTATTAGCTACATTTTAAAGCTGTAAGACAAACAAATGGTTTGGTAAACCCTTTAAGAGCTAGGTTTAGATACCTATTTTTTCAACCTATTGAAAACACATTTTTAATAGGTACATACGTCTGGTTTGTCTAGTCAATGCATTATATGGGAAACTAAACAAGTTTATTGTTAATATCGTAGTAAGACGTCTAGACATGACTTTCGATCGGAATAATTCCAACCATTTAAAAATGTTTAATTAGTTTAGAAATTAATAGTTAATAAAGTTCTTACCTGATGTCACAGTGACCATCGTGCCTTTTCCCCAGTAGTCAAAAGCACCGTAGTCACAGTGATGCTTTTAATATAATCAATGTACAAAAATGCACAAAATTCTGCCAACTTCATTAAATTCGTAATTTTATACTCAATAATTAAGGCATATTTTTATTATTAATAATACGCAACTTTCTATAGCTGCAATGTTAATTATATTTCCTTTTTCCAATTTATCTTTAACCATCACATTTTATCTTTAACCATAACGTTTTAATACAACCAATTTTAGTCTCCTGTTTTTTATACTGTTCTATTTACTGTGCGTACGTCCCTTTATTTAATCAAATAATTAAATCGAATCTTAATTAAATCACTTTGTATGAAGACATATTGACATGATTTCAAGATTAACAAACAGAAATGTAACATTAATAACGACTTACCAGAAGAAACAGTGACTTGGGTTCCTTTTCCCCAGTAGTCGAAATAGTCGTCACAGTGATAGATCCTTCAAGCAGATCAACCAATAACTAATGGACCATTAAAGTTAATGTAATTTTACTCATCTTCATGTTAATTTGCTTCTTGGCCAGTTCAGTTTAAATAGAACCATTGAAATTAATTAAAATATAAAATTGTCCTAAAAACATCCATGGTGTCTATGGTCCTCAGTGTGGATGTATGGATATAAGCACATCATTTTACAGAGATATATTTAAGCAACGTGTCTCATTTAACACAAAATATTAGGGAACTGAAAAGATATTGCACAAAACCTGTTTTTATCTCTGCTTTATTAAGCCACATAAACCACAAACACCAATTGTAGTCTTTAAGGGCTAGTTTACGCAAAAAAAAAATTTGTAAAACATTTCTGTTCTGATTAACACAGAGAAAGAATGTAGTTGTTTGAACCTAGACTATAATGTTAGAAAGACTATTTTTTTCTGTTCAACACAAATTAAGGTATTTTGAAGAAAGTAGAATTGTCCTATGATGTTAGATTGGTGTTGTCCTATGATGTAAAAAGGTCTGTAAGGATATTGTCTGTGTTTTGTCTGTTGTTTCATTGTTTCTGGTTTATCCAACCTCTCTCTCTCTCTATCAGTCTCTTCTATCTTCTTTCTCAGCTGAGGTATCGTGGGCAAAATTTCATTTCTATCATGCAAGAATTAACAACTTCCACCCCTTCACTCTCCTCATGCTTGGCTCCTGTCTTTTTGCATTCTTCTTTGTAAAGAAAAGCACCACCATCAGTGTCAGTTCTTTTTTCTGCCTCTGCTGGACCATGCTCTGATTCATGGCACAGGATTTTTTCCCTCGTCTCGCTGCTAAATGAGGATGATATTGCAAAGATCATCGCCTCCAACCACCCAACTCGCTAGATACCATCCCATCTCATTTAGGTCATTCCTACATTGGTCATCCCTACTCTCACCAACATTCTCATACTCTCAACTCATCACTTATCTCTGCAACATTTCCAACCTTTAAAGAGGCTTGCATACCACCGCTGCTAAAGAAACTCACTCTTAATCCTGCACTTTCGGAGAACTACAGGCCAGTGTCTCTCTTGCCTTCATTGGCAAAACTCTTGAGCATGTCGTCTTTGAGCAAATTCTTCTCCTTAACCAGAACAACCGTCAGGAGAGCAAGCAGTCAGGCTTAAAGAGTAAACACTTCACTGAGATGACGCTGCTTTCAATTGTTGATGGCACTTAGACTTGCAGGGGCAACCTCTAATTCATGGTTTCTCCTCCTACTGGTTCTTTCAGCTGCTTTTGATACTTTTTACTATTGCATTCTAATCTCTGCACTCAAGCCCTGGGTGTCTTCAACAAAGCGCTCCCATGGTTCCAGGCCTATTTCTTAGGCAGGTCCTTCAGGGTAACTTGAAGAGGTTGATGCCTCAACACCTGTGTACCTAAAGGCTCAGTGCTTGGAACGCTGCTCTTTTGTTCCGTTCAACATAATTAGGATACATAATTGGAAAGCATGGCTTTTCCTATCACCGTTAGTCGGAAGACACACAGTTTAACTTTGTGTTCCACCCTGAAGATTAAAGTCACTGCCTATTTTTTATGCCTGAGTGACATCTATCAAATACTAGTCCAGGTTCTGGTTCTGTCCAGGCTGGACTACTATAATGGTCAAATCCCCGGACTCCCACCCTGCACTACCAAATCTGACGATACATAATGCACCAGCAAATGTGGCACACACATATATATACACAAATATATATATATAAGTTACATCAAGGGCTGCAAAGCTTGTTTTTCAAGAACTGTCTCATCACTTACATGTCTCAATACTGTCAATAAACTATGTTACTATAACTTACCATCTCGGAGATGATGGAATTTTCTTCAAGTGATGTTATAGGAATGTATCATTACTATACAAGGATTTTTGGTAACAGTAACAAGGGCTACGCAATGCATACTTATTCCAAAACACTGTTCAATAATGAGAATACATGGAAATGTAAGAGTTATTCCATATTTCTTTAATTTTTTTCATTGCAAAAGTATGAATGATAAATGCAAGGGACATGCCAAAAATTTTACCCTTATCAGCATAAATAAAAATGTGTTTGTTGTCATAAGTCTATTTCTTATTATTGCTCAGGGACACAAAAGACACTGATTTCGTCAAATGACCAATATTTAACTATTACAGGCATTTGTCGAAAGATTTCCCCCTGTGTTCAACCAAACACAGAAATTTATATAGATTTGACAAAACTAGAGATCAAGTAAACAAAAGGGATTTTTGGTGAACAATAACTTTAAGGACTCATTGTTTTGTGGCTCCCATGACTAAGGCTCTATGACAGGCGCATTCTAAATCATCTGTTCTTTTCCTGCTCAATCTGTCTGCTGCCTTCAATACAGTAAACCATCAGAAGCTTTTCTCTACCCCTCTCATAACTGGGAATCAGAGTCAACCAGCTCTGTCGGTTTGAAACCTGCCTATAGGACAGGACCTTCGGTGTATCCTGGAGAAGCGAGCTGTTCAAAGCACAAACTTGCCAAAAAAATGAACACAATGCAAGTTCAAGACAATATGGTAGCATGAAATTAAAACGATAGTTTCAAACCTATCGTGTTAATACTGCAGATACAACTGTGTGAAAGGTTGTCCATTTTTAAAGAATTTAGGTTTGGAAAATGATTATACAAAAATGACTGATGTGACATAATGTTAAGTGTCATAAATATCAACTTCAGTAAACGATGAATGCCAGAGGGCATTCAGAAGGAGATAAAAAACATGGTTATTGTAACTGTTGGCACTCAGATGCTTGGTGACCAGGAAACACCTGCACTAGTGAGTAGGATCTTCCTCAACCCAGTCTGTTGTAATAAATATATCATATACAACCCACGGTTAGCAATTCTCATTTTGTAACAACACACTAGGGAGATGGATGGACCTAAGCATAAGGATGTGAAAAAGGCCTGTTTATAGAAAAAGTAACACACAGATTCTGCCACTCTCATGTCAATCTGGAGTACACGTAGTGTAGAATCCTGTTTTTCATATATCTGAAAAGTGTTTGGTTTACTCACATTTACAATAGACAGGTACAGCGTTACGACTAGTCTGTCACTGGAAAAGGCCAAGCTCCGGCGGGCGGGTCATGACCAATTTGGAGTGATTTTAGTCATTAAGTATTCATGTGGAGGTTCAGGAGGTTCATGTGCATAGTCAGTTTCACATGCATGAAACCTTATTCACATGCACAGAGTTTATATATACATTCACAAAAAACAATGAATGTGCGTCAAATGAAAGGACATTCTTGTAAAATAAGTTTCACAGACGACAAAAACAGTTCACAAATGTACAACTGATCACAAATGTTTTGAAAGTTTAAAAAAGTACAAGTTTTTCATGAATGTTAGTGTGTAAATTGTTACACGCATGTGAATCAATAGGGTGCCAAAGTCACTTCTACGATCTGAAAGTTAGCGGCACATGGGTTCCCTCGATCGAACAGCCTATGCATTTTTCCCATGGACTTTGTAAAATCGCAAAAAATAAGATCCGTGGTCAACAAAGAGTTAAAAAATGTTTTCTTTATGGAGATAATCCTTATAAATTAATCCAAAGTGCATAGAATTTGAAGCCTAAATAAAGCCGTCAGATAAAAACACTTTTTCATCAGAAATATTACCTAGTCGTTTTTTCCGAAAATGTTAGATTAAGATTATGATGCCTGATCATTCTTACATTTTACATTTAAATTACATTTTTTCATTTAGCTGACGCTTTTTTCCAAAGCGACCTTCAAATGAGGTTGGGAACAGTACTTATTACATACTTACAAAGGACCTTGTGCAAAATCTCTATGAACGTTAATACATTACTTACAGTCTTTGTACTACCGTGAAAGAGTGCAGCTAAGTGTAAGTGTGTATAGTTATTGTGAATTTTCAGGTCATGAAAATCTGGTCCTCAAGGATTATTTCTTAGGGTCTCCATCCAACAAAGTACCTAATGGAATTCGCAAAATGAGAAACATATTCACAGTGAAAGTATTTCTATTTGGCAATCTGGTCTCCATCCAAATCACACTTTCACTCATCTGAGAGGATGAATTCCTGACATGGTAGTTACTCGTTTGCCATTGGAGTTTGTCTTTGGAAAACTGAATCTCTGATATTGAATGCTCTCAATCTCAAGCTGGATTCTTTTTCTTCGTTCAGACGGCAGTTCTTCTTTAGTTTTGCTACTATTTGGTTGTTCCTCAAAATTGATACGGAATTAAAGTAAGGGTTTGATCAGCCGGAGATGGTTCATTATCTTTGTCAGCCATAAATTGTTTAGCCATTTCCTCCTGCTCATCCATGGGTGGTGGAAAATTTTTATGCAATCTTCTATAATGATCTTCCAAAATTTGTCCAGAAACACCATGATTTGCGGATAAAAACAAAACAGGGACTTTTCCCCCTGAGGGCTCGTGTAATGATAAATTAAAAATAAGCAATGTTAGTTTTATGGAAGTTACACCTTTACAGATTAGAATTACAAGGGGAGTGGGGGATCACACAATAAAATATTAGTACATCAATCTTCTTCATTGATCAGTTCATGTTTATATGGCACATTAAATATAGTTAACAATTACTTCTAAAATAACAAAGATTAATATCATTGTTGCCTAATGCCTTAACTAGTGCTGTCCAAACAAGTTACAATAAAAGTCAATAAAGTATTATTTTGAATATTTAAATTGAACACATTTCTCGACGTAACATTAGCCTTTAATAAAACTGCAGGGGATCTAATCTATTAAACAGTGGCAAAATAAACAAGCTCTAGATATTTTAAGAAAAGACAAATGTATTTTTGCTGTGGATTTGGTTATGACAATGTTTATTCTTGCTAGACTTTTTAACCCCATCTGACCATCAAATTAACATTAGCGTTTTGAGCAATATACACCATTAAAGTTTCATCATGGCCACATTTAGGTAGGAAATACGGAATTCATGGGAATTTTTGTTGTTTGAGTTTACCTCCAGCATAATTTCACAAACTTAGAAAAAAACAATCATTTTTATAACAACTTTGACAGCTATTTAAAAGTGAAATGTCACTCTAATGTAGGATTTATGAGGTTTACAAAGGAAAACACTATTTTTTTCCCGGAAAATGGAAAACAGTAAAACGAGCAACTTTTATTCGACGACTTGTGGTTACATCTCCGGACAAAAAAAACCATTGTTGAACTTCAGTCTATCCACAGAAATAAAGCTATTGATAATAGCTCAACTTAATGTCACAGAATTCTGTGTACAACTATATTTGGAAAAATATGCCATATTGTGTGGAGTTTTTGTAATGGTGTGAACTACTGTGTCCCATGTAGACACAGAGGTACACATCATAACAAAAACGTATGACCGTTTTTGGTTTCATGAGTGTTGCTCTGCAGCAATTAATTGTGATTAATGGCATTCAACATTTTTATGTTAACTTGATTTGATTTGTGCACTGTGAACATTTATTTTGTATTTATAAACACATACATATATTTATATATTTAAGAATAATATGAAGTATAAAGATCAATGGCATTTGGCATAAATTTACATATTTGTATGTGTGCGTGTATGTGTTAATAAAAACAATAGTACATAGTATACATATATAACGTAAACACTTACTTTTATTTTGAATGTGTTGCTCAGCACTAACTTTAAGACAAACACATTATTTTAAAGTATAAATGTATAAAAATATATATGTTTAAATATTGGTTTCATAATAAATACTTGATTCTTATTAAATGAACAAATAATTACAGACATAAACTTTAAATGAAAGGTCAGTGTAGTTTTCAAGGATGATGTTTTTGAAGGGAAAGTTTTCACAGTGCCACCCCCCGTACACAGTGATACATGCTACTTCAAAAACTCCTCATTCAGCAACTTTTTCCATAAACTCCTGATGGACACAGCATCTTTCACTGTTTGCTGATGTAAGTTCATATTAATATATTTTTATTTCATTTTCAAAGGCCTATTTTTGCTCTTTAAAGTGAATTCATCTATTATCTTGCTGTGGAGTATAATAAAAGGAAGGACATAGATGGTGGCAAAAGTTTTTGTTCCAGTTTTTATCACAGTGCCGCTGTAGCACAGTGATCTGAAGCATTACAAATTCACTTCATCTTTATGTTTCATTATCATGCACATGTTAAAAACATTTGTGTTACTAGATTTAGACTTACCTTCTTTATTACCTAACTTTCATGGTGAAATAATTCTGTAGTGTAATAAAGCATTTCTGTTTTTTTCCATTTTATAGAATATACAAATAAAATTCTGTTTTCATTTACTCACCTTTGAGGTTTTTCAAATATGTTTTTGTCTTTGTCCTGATGAACGTAAAAAAGGATATCTGAAAGAATGTTTGTAACCAAACGATTGACTACCATACTAAGAACAATTACAAAAAGCCTCTTCCCAATCCGTCCCAAAGAAATGTATACAGATTTGCAACAACTAGATAGCAAGTGAATCTTTACAAAATTTTCATTTCAGAGTTTTGGGGAAATTACATTGGATTTTGGGTTTTTGACCAAAGACATTCTATGAAAGTGGGTTGAAAGCACTATGGCATTAAGATATTTTGATGCTCTTTGGACTGGAGTTTTCAACTTCATGGACCTCAACAGTATGTCCTACTCACTCCAAGACCTTTATTTCAAACCGTGGTGACTTGCTTTTTATGCGAAACACCAAATAAGATATTTTAAAGAATTTTGGTTAAAGGAAACATTGGTCTGAATTCACTAGAATTACTGTTGTGTCAATATAGTACAAGTGAATTCGGACCATCGTTTATGGTTACCAATATTCCTCAAAATATCCTCTTTTGAGGTCTGCAAGAAAGTCATGGATGTTTGAAATGACAAGAGGGTGAGTAAAGGATAATAACACTTTTAATTTTGCCAGAACTATCACTTTAAGGGGAGGACATAACTTGTATGTGTTAATTTTGGATACATTTACAAATCATTTCCCCTTTGTTCAATCATACCATTTCCTTTATATAGCAAGTCTGGCCTTCAGCTGACATACTATGAGAAAATATTGTGAGCTGAGAGCGATTTCAGTGTGGAGTTTGCTCCAGGTACTCACGTTTGCCCTAAGTCCAAGGATGTGTAGAATAAGAGTCATTAAATGGTTTAAGGAAAAATAAGATCAGAAAATTTATTCAACCTCTGGCCAAATATGCTGGGATAAGCTCCAATCCTTCTGTGACACTGCAAGGCAAATAAGCAAATATGGATAATAGATGGGTAGACTTTTTAATAGAAAGAGTATTAATGGTGTGAAAAAGTTTTTAAAAAGTAACAAACCTTTTTGAAGCAAACACTTAAGTTGGGCTTTAGCAAACTCAGAGGGTTTTTTGGCAGTATTGCAGGGATCCACTATCTGTTACTTTAATACAACATTAGACATTAGATCTCTATCTTTCGTCTCTATCCACCAAGTGGTTGTTTTCCTCAAAAGATTGAAAATAGCTAGAAGTGAATTACTGTGGGCAGCTTAACGATGCACTCAGGTTTTGACACTTGCACACATGTGTTACCAATGTTATGAAAAAATTCGATTGGATTTGCACCCAAAAAAGTAAATAATTTCATAATTTACTCACCCTCATTCCAATATTTGAAGAATGTTAAAAACCAAACGACATTGGAGCCTATTGACTTTCATAGTATGAACAAATAACATAGATTACTCATGGCCTTCTTAATACACACAAGAGTTGTACACAGATTTGACCACCTGGGGGCACTAGCACAAAACTCTTGTGCAGAATCATTCAGAGCATGGTTAAGATTTATAAAAAATGTCTTTTGATTGAATAAAAAGTTAAAGGGCAGACATCCATAAACCAGAAAATAATGCTTTGTTAAGCCCTTTTGCCTTTCGGTCTTTACTAACATTTAGCTGTAGCAAGGTTAAAGAACACTACATTTATGCTGTATTGGCTAAATTATTTCATTTATTACACTAATAACTGAATAATTAATTATTGGAATAACCATTAAAAGTAAATGTACAAAAAAATTGGTAATGCCCATTTATGCCATAAAGAGACATTATAATTTATTACAAGTCGGCCAAAATCAGTTAATCACAAGCGTAAATAAGATTCAAGGGTGATGGGTCAGAATTACCAGAAAGAGCTCTCGTCCAGATATTACACTGGTAAAAAACCTTCATAGGAAAATCGTAATACATATAAATACATACAATCCCGTTGCCAATTGTATACCCAATCATGTTGCATATTGACCTTATAAGTTGCAAATTGGTGTTCTAGCTGTTTCTCATATGTACATTTAACTTTTTCGGCATCTTATTGCTACCTGTCCCAACTTTTTTGGAATGTGTAGCTCTCATGAAATGCAAAATAAGCCAATGCTTTGAACATTTGACATGTTATCTATATTCTATTGTGAATAAAATATAAGTGTATGAGATTTAAAATTATTGCATTCCCTTTTTATCCACAATTTTTACAGTGTTTGTTTCGAATATGGGGTATAACCTATATGCTTTCTGTTTTATTATAAGCAAAAAGAAACTCTGGAAAATATTCTATCCATCGTCTCTTCTCGTATGGTAAAAGATTTCCCAACAAGTCATGCAGGTTAAACCTTTCGCATAGGCCATTACCCTGTGAGTCCGAGGGAGTCATTTGACACTGCTTAAACCTGTGCAGTTTACACATGTGTCGAACCATCTCAGCCTCAAAACATCTTCTCTGATCTGATTGAATTCATAGGGGGACCCAACACTTTTGGATCCATTCTTTAACAAGAGATATTGTAACAGTCACAGCACTTTGGTCACAAGTGGGTATTGCAACCACAAATTCCTAAAAAAAAAACACGTTCGTGAAAATGAAGTCATTCTCCCTGCCATCACTTGAAGGCTCTAAAACAGTAAAATCTTTAGCTACTTCCTCAAATGGTCTTCTAGCATACAGGCAACCTGTTTCATTTACCAACCTTGGCACTGGTGCTTTGCCACCATTCATCGCTCACACAGTTTACATTCAAGTTTCAACGTCTTTGAATATTCTTGGCTACACATATTCTACTTACATCTGGCTCTGACTAAATTGAAAGTCCACTCAACTCCCTGATGCTCATGTTTATCATGTAATCTTTGAAGGACAACCTCCTTTGACTTTGAAGCAGAATTACCTGTTTAATTTTAAAGTGCATATGCACTTGTTCTCCATTCCCCTTTTCCATCCTAAGACAAAATTGCCACCATGCCCTAATGATTGGCGTCAATCTCCACATAGAAAAGCTTTGTAAAGTCTGCCTTAACAAGTACTGGCGCAGTAACTAACTTTCGATTAATAGTTGGAATGCCGATTTACACACAGAACCCCACAACTCAGAGAGGGGCACTATAGCCATCCTTGCTTTGCCTGCTTTGGATGTAACCAATTTTGCAGAACTATACACAGGACCACCATCTGAGAAAAGTAGCCATGAAAAAGAACTTTTAAACCTTTCCAAGAATTATTAGCCATTCGTGAAAACACAGTTTCAGTTCTGCAGGTGTGAGAGCAAAGAGGAAGAAAGATTGTCTAAGTACTGAAACAGATCTTTCATAAATCTTATTTTGACTGTTGGAAATAACTCAGACAGTTCCATTGGGAGGTTTTTAGTCAAATAAGGCCTCAATTTAGCAGACCTGAAGCTGAAAGAATTACTATCAGTCCTTGTTTTGTTTTGTTGAAGTCTATGTAGATATTCTTCGATGCACTACACTGAAAACAATTTTACTGTGTTTTTTCGTGAAATAATTTACAAAAGAAATCGTCATTGTAAAAGTCATTGAAAAAGCTTTGAAATTAATAAAATCTTCTCTTTCAGTTTTGCGTGTATGTAAATAAAACAAGGAAGTCAATCTGAGATACTCAAATATTTCTATTTCTATTTCTATTTCTATTTACCAATTGGTGGTGTGATCTATTTAATTATTTCAATCTGTTTAACATTTTTAAAAGATTGAATTAAGTAAATATAAGTGTTTATTTTTGTGACAAATATTTTTTGTACATTTCAAAAAACCTTAATAATTCATCATAGTCCATTTTAGGTGAAAGATTATTTTGAGTTTTAGTTGTTTTTTTGCTAATATATAATATACATTCATATGCATTTTCAATGCCAAAAAAATCATATAATTTCAAGGAGCCAAATAATCTTTTACATTTTTATTAATGATCTTCTGCTATTATGGATTATTGTTAATGATCATTGTGTAATGTTGTGTAATGTTGCCCTTAGTTTTATTATAATTGATAATTGAATATTATTGAGATGAGAATAAATTGAATATAAAGCTTTATAATTCCACCTTTTTATTTTTGTGTTTTTATTAGAGATGTTGGTTTCCATGATGGCCCAGCAGTTTGCAGCTGTTAGTTTGATGTGCATCAATGCACAATAAATGGTAGGGTGGCCACAAAGTTCCCCAAAGACAAAACAATTCAATTTAAGAACGGTGAAAATAGAAGAAATACTTTATCTTCTGCCTTTTTAGGAATTATGCTTTTTGGTTGATATAAGTGCAAAAAGAAAAGACAAAACAATAGACAATAGAATTTACAGTAACAGAATAACTACACCACAAAATACCAAATAAATATTTACAATACAATATTTTGTTATTTGAAACCTGTAAACATTTCTTTCTTAATGAAGATATGTATACGTATACATATACACAATATAAGTTTACATATTTATAAAGTAAAAATGTGTATACATACATTGGATTGAACAAAAATAAAATTTTATGTAAGTCTTCATTTTTTCTGAAGTTATTGTTGCTTCTTCTGAAAAAAGATTATATTTATATTATATAAGATTATATTTATAAAGATTATATTTAAAAAACACTTCAAATGACAAAATGAAACTTATTACAACAGATTCCTTCAGCAGAAATCTAGAGAGGAGAGAATCTTCTTCTTTTTAAATGCTCTTCATATTGATATTTGGATTACCTTAGATAGGCTGATCAGAGCGCTGTAGGTCAGAGAAAAGAGAAAAAGGAAGATGAATGAGAAGGCAGTAGACCAAATACTTCTGAACTCATCTTCCTCTAAAATATCGCCATTGCAAGTCAATGCAAAGCCTGTCTCAGGTTCTGGAGGCTGATCTGGAATAAAACATACATGTGCATGAGCAGTATATCCAGGACACACTGTCCAATACACTGTCCAGTGTACTCATCCTATAGTACAGTGTACTCATCCTATAGTTAAAGAGTCTAGAGTTCAGAAGCTAGTTTGTGTTGCATAAGCACAACAGTCGCGTGTACTGTATATAAGTACAGTATATATTAAATTTCAATACTGACAATGCAATAGTCTGTTTTACGTTTGCATCATCATAAGCTTTGTTTAGCTCTGTTTGTTAGATTGTTTGTTCAAGTTAAAAAGTTCATTAAATTTACAATGCAACACCAAACACATTTACCATGTGTCTGTGAGCCAAAAACTGCTGTGTGTCAAAAGCATACATTTACATTTTTATTTTCAGTCAACAACGCACAGTGTTTTAAAGATCAATGAATGCTGGACTAATTCATGCAAACACACAGGTTTATTACTTAGCATTAGAAAGATACATAAAAGTAACAATGACAGTGTCAGACTGCATGAAAGTGACACAGTACACACAAGACAAAACATGAATGAGAATGCAAACAAGCCAAGTCTCGTGCATTTGCATAGGTCATCAAAAATATAAAGAGATTTGAGTGTAATTGGTATTTGACCCGTGCAGTACAGTGACACAAACATGTATGTAGAGAAAGCACAAAACATGATAGCAAAGATAACAATTTAACAAAGCAATAGGACAAAAGCATGTCAGACTGACAGACAAGTAAATACAATTATCAATAATCACGGGAACAGGCAGGACACTCAGGACATTTTGATTTACTTGGGCTTGTTGTTTCAATCTTTGGTGTTTGGCCTTTGTCCATGTTGGCATGTTTGACTGCACAGGAGATTTTGGTGTTTTTTCTATATGTTTCTTTAGACACTTTAAAAATGCTGATGACAGATGTGGAATCATCTCGATGGATTGGTGCACTGATAGAACCCTCTTTAAATTCTCCATCATCTACTCTCCACATGATGTAGACATCACCAAGTTTAGAGCTGGTGACCTCACACACCAGAGAGATATGTGCAGGATCTGTGTTGTAAACGTTTTGCTCATAAAGAGTAACACCTGGTGTCTTTGCATCTAAATTCGAAAGAAATAATACAGAATTATAAAACATTTATGTATGAATGTTCATCAATGTATGTATATAATGAGTAATAAATAAATACATGATTCTTTAGAGCTTACCTCCTTTATTAAAATAGATCTCATCTTTGATGTCTTTATCCCTGATGCTACAGGTGACCCTTTTACCTGCAAACCATTTCTCTGGATCAACAATAACATTGTGAAATTTCTGATGGTCTGGCGTGTCTTTTTGAGATAAAATAACTTTTTGCAATGTTAAGGCTTCATTTTCCATTTTACATGACACTGAAGCATCTTCCACTGACTTGCGTTCATTTCCAGAAACAACAGCCTGCAGGATTACTTTATTGTTGAGGAATAACTCTCTCTGTATTGGTGTCTTCAGAGTCAGCGTGAGCGTAGCTAAAGTGGAAGAAAAGAAAAGGTCATAACATGCAACTGGGTTCATGAAGACACATGTAAGAGTATAGGACTGTTTACCTTTGAAGTTTTTTGTCACAGATTGAACTTGGCCCATGTGTGTGACCTCACAGGTATAGTCAGTGTTTTTGTTCCATGTCTCACTGCTGACTTTATAAAAATTCAACGCTATATAAGGACCTGTATCTTCAGTCTGTTTGTACTCCATTTTTGTCTTTTGCTCCATAATGTGATTATTTAGTTTCCACTGAACAGTGATGTCTTTGGAGTGGAAGTTCTCAATAACACACATGACATATGTACTGTTCTGAGTTGGTACGGGAATCAGGCTCACAGTTAGTTGTTCTGCTGCAATAAAAACAATGTCATTTTAACATTTTCAGTAAGCAAACGACCTGTAAACTTCAATTTGCCATATAAAGCTTATTTGCATGATCTGTCTTTGTGCATTATTACCTTTTGAGAATATTTTTGTTTCTGTTTTCAAAGGGTGCACTGATTCACATTTTATGTTGTTGCCCATTTTCTCTCTGCTAATAGTGATGTAACTGACTTTCAGATTTTCTCCTTTAGCTGTTTTAACAGTAGGATGCTGGACAAAGTCAGTCAGAGCTTTTCCATTTTGATCTGTCCATTTGAAACTGAAGGACTCTGCAGGGGAAAACTCAGAGGCCACACAGCCAAACATTTGTGGATCCGTGGCATTACACTGAGACATCTTATATACTACAGGCGCTTTGAGTTCATCATCTAAATAACACACACACATCACACAAACAATCATTACTGAAGCACATAAGTTAAAAATCATAAATGTAATGTTAGAAATGAAACTATTTTTTATAACAGTTACAGTAAGTTACAGGCAAGAACATCTAATTGTTGTTAATTCAATTCATGTCAATATAGTGTAAATGAATGTAAGAAATACAGGGATTTGTATTTAAAATTTTATAAATTATAATTTTTTATTTTTAATATTTGGTAAGACAATATTTCTCTTCATTGTCAGTTTTTGACTACTTAGGTTGAATGCAATTTCCAAGTATTGTTTATTGTTGGTTGGTGTAAAATATGTATCTATCTTCAATACAAAGAAACACCATGTTTACCTGTATAATGACATTTTTTTATATCAATAAATAGGCTTATAGAAAAACGTGATTATCGATATTTGAAGACTCAAATTAAAGCTAGTGCAAATTTTGCAGCTTTACATAAAATATTATAATATTTTATATTAACATATATAATATATAAATATTACATATATTATTAGTATTCCCATGTTGTCAATAAAAAATTAAGCTCCAAGAAACAGTGGGTTTTAGCTAGCCCAAGACGTGAAACCAAGTGCCTGAAGCTGTTATAAAATGCACTTTTAACCTACTTCTTTTCAGGAATTATTGCTTTTATAAAATAATTAAATAAATAAATAAATACTTAGGTACTTTAAGTCAACATTTTAATTTGGGGTATTTTACAATGTCTTGTGAACTTTACTTTATCAGAATCAAAGATCAAAACCTACCATTTTATGAGTAATAACGATAACACAATAACGTGCTGTTAGTTAACCTTCACTTTTTAAATTAATAACAATGCACAATATTAATACAGCATTTCTTATTGTTAGTTTACATTAATTTCAACATTAATTAATGTGCTATTTAAATCAAAAATTGTCTCTGTTGACATTGGTAAATGCCCCATCGACTTACATGAATACCTGTTTTTATGTGAACTGAACTAACCAAAATTAAATACATGCTAAACAACTAAATTGTCCAGAGTTAACAAATAGCACCTCATTGTTAAGTCTTATCATAATAATTTATAATACAAAACATATGCACTAAAAACCAAAGCCATAAAAACAACAAAAACAACTATCCAAAAAGCCAATCTAAAACAAGCTCTTACTGTACCTGATTGTTTAAGAGTGTTTTACAATACATACCCCTAGCCATTTATAATACAAAAAGCAAACCTAACAAGAAAGGTTTTTTACCCTTTCTATTGCTTTATAGGCTATTGTTTTTCTTTTTTAAGGCTATAAACAAAAATACGAAATCAAACGGTCATTTCCTATTAAGTATAAGATTAGAAATTATACATTAAATGACTTACTTGTGACGGTCACTTGTGTGCCTTTGCCCCAGTAGTCAAAGTATGTGTCACACTGCTATATTAGATGATACTGAATGCACAAAAACCTTGTTCTACTTTTTCCATAAAAGAAAGCCTTATCAAGAACTAAGCCATTTTAATGACTGCACTACTGTAGCTTCAATTTCAATTAGTTTCAAATATTGCCGCCAATATTATGTTCTAATAGTCTGTGACAAAATGAAAATATTTTCAAGAAAGGAATAAAATCAGAAGTTTTATAGTGATGTGTTGCATCTTGTGGCTATGATTAATTTTATAATTAAATTTAATTAATTCTAAATTGAAAATATGGCATATTAAATTGTATATTTCTATGGACCATTTAAATCGCATTGCAATCCACTATATAAAAACAGCATATGAATAATAATATATGAATAATGACATTTTGTATAGCAATACTCAAAAGTCTAAATGTAACAGACCCTGTTTTAGTTTTGCTACCTGAAACTGTGTGGATCAGGATAACGTGTGGAACAAATGTAGCCTAATGTTAAGTTCTGACATGAATACGCTTTATATCTAGCCAAGACTAAATTTGACAGACATTAGAATTTAAAATAAAAGATATTTTAAATACCCAATAAAGGTGAAAGAGCTATAAAATACTTACTTGTGACGGTCACCTGTGTTCCTTTCCCCCAGTAGTCAAAACCATCACAGTGTGTCATCAGATGTAACTCAAAGTGCAAAAACCTCCAGCATTAAACAGAACAGCTTTCAGCAAGCTTTGTTTAAGTACTTATGGTTAATTAGTAAAATTTCAGAACAAAAATATAAAATGTAACACTACCCTAAAAAATTAAAAAATAAAAGATTTTTTGTGCAAAACTTTATAAAGTTCTAAACCTAAGTTCAGTGTTAGTGTTATTAGCTTACAGAATATGCATTTTAGATATTTTAGCAATAATGTATGTTTTCATGTTGTTAATGGAATGTAAGTGGTTTTTAAGTAGCGTAAGTATTGTACTGAATTACTCCCATAGCTTTACCGACTTAAGTGTATTAAAATTGTGATGAATGTGTGAATAAAAAAAATGACATGACAACTTTATTACAGCCAAGTCTGGTAACCCATACTCTGGGGACCCATCATGTTCTACATTTAACTCATTCAAAGTGCACACACACAGCAGTGAACACACACACCAACCGTGAACACAAACCCAGAGAAGTGGGCAGCCATTCATTCTTCGGCCCCATGTAGCAGTTTGGGTGTTCGATGCCTTGCTCAAGGGCACCTAAGTTATGGTATTGCCGGGGCGAGACTTGAACCCACATCCCTAGGGTTAGAAGTCAAACTATCTAACCACTAGGCCACGACTTTCCCCAAAAAGACATATACACAAAAAATGAAAGAATAAAAGTATGACATGTGTTGACTGTGGGAGAGTGACTCTACATTATGATTTTCCTAGCTCTTAATGGCATTAAAAAGGATTATAAATAAATAATATTGTACTAAAGATCTCTCTTCAATACATGACAGTAATTATTCAACACATCTAACTATGATATGAAATGCATATTCTGACTGTTAAAATGATCCTATTAGACATAGAGTTTTTGGTGATAAATTGCATCCTTCAAATAAAAAATGTTTAAAACAATAACCTTTTGTTCATAATGACAATTTTAAAGTAATTGCAGAGGTGATGGGCAAATGCACATCTGCAGAAGTTTAGACGTTATAGTTTCAAAAGTAAATTAGAGGTCAATATACTCCTCATATGTGAATTACCCCTTTCTCAATTTGAAATGGCTGAAGAATAAAAAATATAACCACTTTGCATTGTACAATATTAAATTTTTCATAAAAGAATGACTTTTTAAAATAAATTTAAATTAAATAAATAGCACATTATATCTTGTGATCCAGTCATACATGATGCCACAAACATAAATAAAAACAATCGTTCTAATTCTACAGTCGACTGATGTTATGAGACATCTTACTTTCTTAAGTGTCCTTAAGTTCATGATGGCTTGCAGCTGTTATGAATGTAATATAGAAGAGCTGCGGTTTCTCATCCTCTACCCCAGAGACAAACTATTCAAAACAATAACAGAGAACAGTTCATAAGGCAGAAATAATATGCTTACAAAAATAGTTTTTGTTTACCTTTTTTATTTAAACATAACACATCATAATGAGCGCTATGGTGTCCACACTAAACAAATAATTGTTCATTCAAAACCTGCATGGCAGTGTAGTATGAGTGATGCCGTGAGACATTTAGCACTATTATTTATGTATTACATTGAGTCACCTGTGTTACAACACTGTAATCCACTCCTGCATAAATATTCAATCATTAAAGCAGATAGCAATGCTTTAGGTTATTATTTATTTAAATATTTAGTTTACTATTAGGCTATTTTCTCATTACTATTTTATTTGTTTAGCAATTTAGTAAAAATACTTTGCCCATCCGCACAGAAAAGGTTTTACCTTGGCTGGACCAGAAACCAGGAATTCTCCTGGTGGGATGACAGCCAGTCCAGCCCTGGGTGGTACTGTACATAACAAATGTTATGCAACTTTGTTTCATTGATCAAAATGCAGGACAGAAAGCTTTCGACACAAAACGTTAGAAACATTTAATACAATGTCTTGTGAACTTTACTTTATCAGAATCAAAGATTAAAACCTACCATTTTATGAGTAATTACGATAACACAATAACGTGCTGTTAGTTAACCTTCACTTTTTAAATTAATAACAATGCACAATATTAATACAGCATTTCTTATTGTTAGTTTACATTAATTTCAACATTAATTAATGTGTTATTTAAATCAAAACTTGTCTCTGTTGACATTGGTAAATGCCCCATCGACTTACATGAATACCTGTTTTTATGTGAACTGAACTAACCAAAATAAAATACATGCTAAACAACTAAATTGTCTAGAGTTAACAAATAGCACCTCATTGTTAAGTCTTATCATAATAATTTATAATACATTTTTGCAATTCTAAAACTTAAATATCAGCAAAGCTGAAAAAGGACATAAATAGTATTTTGAACGGATTCTGAATGTGTTTGCATACTGACACCCTGATGAAGGCAGGTTAGCGGCAACACGTTGATACATGATTGGTGTTTTTTATTGTAAAACCATGTAAACAAAGGCTTTTTATTTTTTCACAAAAGTTTTTCAAGTGCCTTGGTTTGATGAGTTTTAAAGGACAAAAGCATTCTTAGGACAATCAGTTTTAACCTTTAACACATTGAATGAACTTTCAACATTTTTGTGTTAACCTTGTGGAACTTTCAACATATTTGAAAGTCTCTTTTGTATTAGACAGAAAAAATGGTTGGTTATAATCATTATAATCAGATCAACACAGTGTTGATATCAGATGAACGCATGTACATTCACATGATCTTCACTTGCCCTCACTTACATTCTTGTGAAACACAGTTTTTGTAAGGAACTTTATCACAGTGCCACCCCAGTCCATATAACCACCGTGTTATACACATGTGCTAAAACTCAAGCCTGTTTCACTTCATCATCAACTAAAAGGCAGGTCAGTCTCTGTGTGAGTTATCCTCTATAAAGTTATGATATCACTGATAGAAGGGTTTTACATTGACATTAACAGTTATGCATTTGGCTTTTATTGCATAATACTACATTTGTTTGTTTAAGTACAGTATGTGTAACAGGAAAGCCGGACTTCTTAAATCACTTAACCAGACAATAAATATAACCCACATTAATTTTTATTATTGATGTCACCCCATGCAGTGCTTCCTGAAAGGCTATATTAAACGGATGTGTTGATATAATGACTATTGTGACTATGATATATTGTTTTGATATAACGTTTATATGCAGCAAAAAAAGTTATGTAAAACATACTTTTATTTTATGAACGAATGCAAATACATTTTCCTGATATATTTCCAAATTTGTTATAGTTCTTTCTCTAGATCCCAAGAATGTTTTAATGAATAATATTATTATAAATAATAATGATAATTGCATTTAGATAATATTAAAACATTGTAATAACAACAACTAATACTTGATTAATCACATCAAGCTTTATTGCAGAGGAAATTACATTGTGATAATAGAACACTCACATGTCTTTAGGATATTTGCAATTGGTTCTGTAGTCTGCTGTACACTACTTCTAGCACTACAGTTCTGATAATCATTACAAAAATAAAAAACTACACAATCTGTTAAAGCTTTTACAATATAACAATATTTAATTGAAATTATTTCACATGAAAAATAAAAACATCTCAATTATTTGTGACCATGCTGTGACAAGCAACTTAAAGTCTTTTTCTCGGTTTCACAAATAAAATTGTTACACAAAGAACATTTAATGACATATTTAAAACAATGTGTTCAAAGGTATAAAATATACAGTATAAAGACTTGCAAAAAGAATGGGTCTTTATTCCTTTGTAAATTTCTCATGGCTTCATCTGACAAAAAGAAAGACAACAATTATTATATAAAATGATATATTGTAAACATGTACTGTAAGTAGCAGTCCTCCAGAATAGATATTTTAAATGTAAACTGAACTGCATTTATTGACTATGTGGATTACCTTAGATAAGCCTAAAATCACATACAGAACATGGACACGAGCAGTTTGTAATGTACACTGTGTAATATATTTGATTTATCCTATAATTAAAGCTCTTCTAGTAAAAAGTCTAGTTAGTTCTACAAATGTACCGAGATGGCGTCTCTGTACTGTGTGTGAAGAAATACCAGAACCAGTTGTGTATTCATTACTGTGATGATTTTTGTTAACATGACCATATTATTAGTATACTATATATTTTAATGTATATATATAAATGTATACTATATATACTACTATGTATGTTTTAAGCTTTATTACTGTAAGGTTTGGGTTGGATCAGATTTTATTTTACAATGTTGTAAATCTCAAAATATCTTCAACTTTTAGTAATGAAATAATTGTATTTCTAATCATCTAATAAATGCTAGACTAATCAATACAAAACCACAGATTTATTCAACACAGGTTAGAAAGAAATGTAAAAGCAAACAGAGAGTAAACACTCAAAACTGAAACAAATCTTTGCAAAGAAAGTGCTTATGCCATATAATGCCTTTTAGTCGGTATAGATGTCAACATTAGACATGTCGAATAAAAAGAAACAATGGCACAAAAAGCAAGAGACAAAACCTGATTTAACATCGGACACAATTGTCACACAGGTCATCAGAAATGATTTCTCTTTATTGTTTTGCACTCAATGTAATTCCACCTACACCTCCACATACAAACACATTTGAAATATATGTCATCTTGGGTGTAGGGGTTTGACAGTGATACAGTTATGTAGAGAAAAGAAGACAACAATCAAAGATAACAATGTGAGAAAGCAAGGGAACAGAATCATGTCAGGCTAAGTAAATATCATTCATAATCACAGGCAAGACAGACAGGACATTCAGGACATTTTGATTTACTTAGGCTTGTTGTCTTTAAAACTGGTGCCTTGTCTTTGTCCATGTTGCCATGTTTGACTGCACAGGAGATTTTGGTTTTTGCCATATGTTTCTTTAGACACTTTAAAAATGCTGATGACAGATCATCAAACTGTGAGTTTGTTTATGAATATTTGACCTCTTCAGCTTTCATGTTATCTATGGCTTCTTTCTTCATCTTGCATTAGGCTGAAGCATTCTCCAATACATTCTGTTCATTTCCAATAACAACAGCCTGCAGGATTACTTTATTGTAGAGGAATAATTCTCTCTGTATTAGGGATATAGTCAGTGTGAGCATAGCTATAGGGATTCAAAATAGAAAATTTAATATCATAATTGTTTGCAATACATGGGTGTGCACTGGGTCAAAGAGAGATATGTGATGACTACCATTGATGTTTTGCGTCTCAGATTTGACCTCACAGGTTAAGTCAGAATTTTTGTCCCATTCCTCAATGCTTGCTAGAGACATATCCATATGTAATAACCTGTCCCTTTCGTTTTTTCATAATCCATTTTTGGTTGTTGTGGCATGTTAGTATTATTTACTTTCCATTGTACAGTGACATTTTTGGGGTAGAAGTCCTCAATAAAAGTAACAACAACGAACAAAGCTCAAGGTTGGTGCTTGAGATACAAATAAAACAATTTATATTTGAGACAATCTGTACAATTTAGATAATTCAAACATGAAATATACAATTATTCAATTCTAATAATATAAGTCTATGCTAACTTTTTCTGAATGAGTGTTGTAGTTTACATTTATCTTGATGAGTGTTTTTCTTAACAGTGATGTGACTGAATTTCAGCGTCTTTTCTTCTGTTGTTATTGTAGGAAACTGGACAGAGTCATCTTTTCCACTTTGATCAGTTCATTTGTAACTTGCCCTCTGTTCCCAGGAAAAACCCAGAGACTAAACAGCCAAGAATCTGGGAATCGGTGGCATTACACAGGGACATCATGAACTTTTGAGGTACCTTAAGTTCTTCACCTAATAAAAGACACAAACCACATACTAATAAACCAGACATTACTGAAGCAGAGCAATAAAAAAATTTAAATTCTTGTTATATAACATTATCAACCATAAATATAGAAATGGGGAGAAGTTTAAGCAGAATAATGTTAACATTTTAATAACACCCCTTTTGATAACTAATAATGAGAAATATTTTACAATATTTATAATTCATTGTAAATATAAGCTAATATAACAAAAAAAAAAGAGTAACCTTAGAGTAACCAAATCTGTATACATTTATTTGTCTGATGTTTTAAAAGGCTTGTAACAATAACTGTTCTTGGTCCCCATCGACTTCTATAAAATGGCATAAAATATCCATTATTTTGAAGATATTTGTAAGAATGTCAGACAGTATAAGCATTGTAATGGTAGTCAATCGTGGTCAAAGACACATTTGCCCAAATACCTTTTTCTGTGTTCAACAATATAAAGACATTTATACAGATCTGGAACAACTAGACTGGGTAAATCATGACAGGATTTTCATGAATGGAATAGAATAGAATAGAATTAAATAAAATAATTGATATAACTTGGGACGTTTAGATTGTACAAAAACAGTAGCTATTTATTGATTTTATTTCAGTTTTAATCACAGTACTAATATTAACATGAGGCTTAAATGAGGCTACATTTTAAAATTGACATGTTGAATCTTGACACACTATAAATATATATAGTGAACGTCCATAGGATAACAAAAAACATTGTTTTTAAATGTAAAACAAGCCTTGATGTGACCGTTTGAAATTATTGTCTATCAAAGCTTATGTTATCTTAAGGCTTATGGTATCTATACATACAATTTAAAATTTCTAGATATTTATGTAATTAATGATAAAATATACAAAAACAAAAAATCTAAATTAAATACAAATGTAAGAATTAAGTAGATTATTTTATACATGCATGAACTTACTTGTGATGGTCACTTGTGTGCCTTTGCTTCAGTAGTCAAAGTAATTGCAGTGCTACATTTGCCGATACTAAATGCACAAAAGTCTTGTTTTTCATATTTTTTTAAAGGAATCGTAAGCCTTATCAAGAACTAGGACAAGTTTATCTAAAGATAAGTTTGAAGTACATTATAGAACTTTACAGACTTCTGACATTTATCTGAAACATGCATGGTTCATCAAAAAAAGTTACATTTAGGGAAGTTGTGGCACTTTGAGACCATATTTTTCAGCTTTATCAGTCACGCAAGACTGCAGTTTTACCAACATTAACAGGAAAGACTGTTACATCTAAAATTTAATAATATTTTTTTTCAGACAGAAGGCATTGTCTATGCACATGGCGAAAATTGTTGATGCTCTTAAATATGAGCAAAAAGCTATAAAATATCTGTGTTTAAATTCCAACATTTCTTTAAATAAAAAAAATTGAGTGGGGATTTTCAAATATAATGAATATTGAGACATATATAATGAGACAATATGTTTAGTTTTGTTACATCACCCATATGCAAAGTCTTGATTAACTTGAAGTTTTTGTATGGGACTTTATCACAGTGCCCCCCAGCCATCACTGTGCTTTACACATGTACAAAAACTAGAGTCTGCGTTATATCAACTATGTGCTGCTATTCTTTACCAGTTGCCAAGCACAGAAAAAGGTTAGGTTATATATTTTTGAGCTTCTGTGAAACAGCTACATTTACGTATATACAATAAAAAAATCTGAAAAGTTCAAGTATGATTATGTAAGTGTTAAGTCGTCTGTCTGCTAGATAACTAAAAACAATGCAGTATTTTGTTTTTGGGCTGTTTATTCGAGATAGTTCTGAGAATTATGGTGACTGTAAAATAAATCTGATAAACTTGTTTTTAATGTAAATACTGTTCAATTTTAATCTGAATTTTGACCATAACAATGTACAAACAACATAGTATAATGTGTATTATATGACTTTCATCAAAAATAAACTTTCTGAATAGGTTTTGCACGTACTGTAAAGTAATGGACTGATTTTTTTATATTTTTATAAAGGATAATTTACTTTGTTTTACAATCTTGATCGTAGGGAATGCTGTTAAAGTACCTACAATGATAGAAATACAACTTAAACACACACTGTTGTAAATTCATTAATTGAATACACTCAGCTAATGTACTAGTACAGCCCTCTCTTTAAAGCATGAT
Organism: Triplophysa yarkandensis; assembly: GCA_033220385.1. Lineage (NCBI taxonomy): Eukaryota > Metazoa > Chordata > Actinopteri > Cypriniformes > Nemacheilidae > Triplophysa > Triplophysa yarkandensis. The sequence goes on from CM065661.1 coordinate 12,485,095, forward strand.
GTTCAAAACTCACTCAACAGATTAGGCCTTATTTACGATTATGGCAATATCTGATCGAGCCTTTTTGGACATATTAGATCAATAACAATCCTAAATATCTTGCGATGCTTTAGACACAATACATAATCTAGAACTGCCACACTTTTGAAGAGTGTCATCTCATTTTCTTTCCACTTTTAAGTTTGAACGTCATAGCTAGGTAATGTGGGAAAAATTATGTGATTATGTTCTTATGTTTTATTAATCATACAATATTTCAGTAATCATTTTCTTATTACAAATGTGTTGGAAATAGTAACCATATATCTTATGATATGAATTGCTTAAAGCTGTGGGCAAATAATGATGTGCTTGCAAGAGGAAGTGTGTGCGTGCGTGTGTGTGTGTGTGTGTGTGTGTGTGTGTGTGTGTGTGTGTGTGTGTGTGTGTGTGTGTGTGTGTGTGTGTGTGTGTGTGTGTGTGTGTGTGTGTGTGTGTGTGTGTGTGTGTGTGTGTGTGTGTGTGTGTGTGTGTGTGTGTGCGTGTGTGTGCGTGTGTGCGTGTGTGCGTGTGTGTGTGTGTGTGTAAGGTAAGCGAGCTAACGGCTGTTATGTCTCAAGCTGACCTTACAGATGTGAGAAGAACATAACAGCAAGAGGGAGTGCTGAGAAAAGATGCACACACACACACACACACACACACACACACAAACACTGACTGTCATAAAAGTTATCAAGTTGCTGATATATTATTTCTGAGAGAATGGGAAACTAAAGTTGTTTTACAGAAACTAAATAAGACAAAGAAGAAGTAAGCCATTGGTGGGAGGATCCCCCAACCATACAGAATATAGATCGATACATGCTATATATATTGTGTGATTTTGTCATAATGTTTGGTCAGTGACAACCCAGCGCTGTATTCTTATGGTATCTGGTTAATAAACCTCATTATTATTAGAGATTGCCTCCCTTTAATTTTTGAACACGAAGGACGCTTGAAAAGTCCAACAGTAGCTAGTGTGCAGCCAATACAACCAATGTTATTGCAGCCAATGTTATTTATAGGCTACAATATGGAGATACATTAACCAAAAATGGGGTCTTCAGTGTGTAGACTTCTTTTGCAGAATAATTACTTTGGACTTGTAATCAAAAAGCGATATCTAAAAAGTATATATATGACTAAATATTGGATGGGAAATTCATACTGTGCAAAATAAATAATATGATTTGTTCAGTGAAGTTTAGGAACACTAATGCTAGAGCTATTATTCAGCACTGTTAGGGTTGAGGTTTATGATAGGAAACATTTCACTGGGACCACCAGCCCAATACACATTGACACATGCTTCCTCAAATACTCCTCCTACACTACATTTCAACAAACCCTTCATGGAAACAGCACATTTCTCATTGTAAGTTCATATAAAAACTTTTTTTAAGATGTAAAGAGGCTTAATTGTGTTAAGTGGATTTTTTTAAACTTTATAATGTTGTTTTGTACCCATGGTCTTGCAGTGGTTAGGAAAGTTCTAGAATGTGCCTATAAATGCTTACGGTTGTGTTTCATTGTATCATAGTTTCAAGTTTGTTGTAATACAGGTTTTGTAGTTAAACTGCAATTCTTGTGGGGAGTTTGTGCAAGATATTTGGCTAGTGAGATTTAACCCTACATCGTTTAATCATGTTTACTGTAGTTTACAAGGGTGTTATTTAGCATTACTGTTAATAACTATTAGACATGTGATGCCTTACTGATTATTTACACATTATTGCACATTATTGTCTTATTCTTATAATCCTAAAATGTTCATATTTTATTATTTTTGTTCTATTTATATATAACAACATAATTAGTTTGAGATTGAGTTAAATTGTATTATATGGCATAAATTGTATCATAAAACAGTTAGTTCCATTTCTGAATTCTGATTGGTGAGCAGCTGTGTAACATTGAGCGCACCACCCGTAGCAACACAAACATATAGCTGTTACAGTTAAAGACTATTTTTATTGTGTGGTAACTTTTTTATAAAAGCGATAAATTGCTCAATGGTGTGCTGTATCGTGAACACAGTTTGATTTATTTATGATATATAATAAATATATTGACTTGTTTCTTATTAGTTATTTTTGATACTCTTACTAATAGTTATAGAACAATTGGAGTTTGTCTCAATCTGCCAAATAAATGAATACATTTGGTTTTGTTGTGGTATTTCTTTGTCCGTCTTAATTTTTTTAACACTTATTGTTTTGTGAAAGGTGGTTCACAGTCTTAAATTGAGTATTTGAAATTAAATAGATGGAATTTTTACCTTCACAAAAGTTTCAATATGTTACATACATGGATGTTAAAACATGAAACATCCTACACATACATTTCGACAAATAAACCTTCCAAGGTCTTCATCTATTATTATTTATTATGGATAATTAGTGTTTTGTGCTTGACTTGATTTTGACTCAGTCTCAACCTGCCTTGGTGTTGGTCTTGTCTTCAACTCTGCCATCAAAGTCTTTGTCATGCCTTCTTCTCAACTACCTCTGTTTTTTGTTTTAAGGGGTTCCAACTACAATACTACTATTAAACACAGACAGTAATGGCAAAAACACATGGCAAGACATGAGTCTCCAGATGTGACAACCACACTTAGTAGCATTACGCACAATAACAAATTGGTTGCCATCCTCAATTAAACCCAATAGAGGCATAATGAGAACTAGCAAATGTAGTCAAGCAGAAATTTACATAACAAACAATGCAGTGTTGCAATTACAATGCATGCTCCATTAGTTCATCTTTCTCTCTTATATTTTATCCTCTCAATTAACTTTTCTGTATTTTTTGTATTTATTCTGAGGTACCTTTTTGTCTCTCTCTCAGCGTGGTTTCGAACCGACAGTATGAGATTTGAACATTAATGTTTGGACAGAACAAGAGCCTGGACTTGGATTTGTGCAGCATGCTCAGAGAGGAAAGGTCTAATCTTCCAAATGTTGTAGAGCTGGAATCTGCAAGTAATGGCGGTGCTGGCAACATGATCAGAGAAATTTAGCTGATTAGCTGTCCTTGAGAAGTTCAGTTTTTGCAAGGTTTAGCTGCAGGTGATGGTTCCTTATTCAGAGAGTAATGTCACTAAGGCATGCTAAGACTTGAAATCGTCTGATTTTCAGGATAAAACCCAAGGTGGAGTTGCGAGTCCTCCACATAACAATGGTAGGAGAAGCCATGCTTTAGAATGAACTGAGCCCTGAGGTACACCGCTGCCAAAATGTTGCGATATCAAAACTTCAACTCCATAGCCTTGAGTCAACTTTGTCATAAGCAGCAAAAATGTCCAGCAGGATGAGAACGGATGATTTATGTCATGTACACACCAGGCCAAGTGGAACGTAAACGTATGTAAAACATAGACAAAAGTTTTGAATCTTACATTTCAACAAACATGTTAGTGCTCAAATTCTTAAACTTACATTGAAACATCGGGAATGTAGAAATAGAACTCAAAATGATGCTTGACTTCATACTGTAAAATAGAAGTCAAAATACACACATCTGTCAGTAAGGATTATATATTTTATAATTGCAAAACATCTTGCTTTAGTTTGCATAACCCTTCCTCTTTGGGAATAAATATAAATAAATCTTTTCCCCTTCATGTGTATAAATACAGAATTTGTGCTCTGCTATTAAGCTGTAAATAGGCTAAAAGTTGTAAACAGGGATTCAAATTTCTCATTAAACCGTTATTATTTTAATTGTAAATGAAGTAAGAAGACAACCTCATAATTAAACTATGTATACTCTAATATGTCTGCTCAAAGGTTTTATCTTTTTCTGAAATAAACTAATAAAAAAAATTATATATATATATATATATATATATATATATATATATATATATATATATATATATATATATATATATATATATAAAAACATAGAATAGTTTTAAATGTTAGGGATGTCTTGTGTTGAAGTGTTATCAGTCATTTCAGTCATATGTAGTATTTGTGCAGCACTTGAGTTTTCTGTGTGACTGTGAGTCTCTTGCACAGTAATACACAGCTGTGTCCTCCGTCTTTAGGCTTCTTATTTCTAAAAGCAGCATGTTTTTACTGTTGTCTTTAGTGATGGAGAACTGTCCCTGCAGAGACTGAGCATAATAAGAAGTTGTGCCACCATCTATATATCCAATCCATTCCAGAGCGCTCTGTGGTTTCTGACGGACCCAGTGCATATAGTAGCTGCTCATAGAGAATCCAGACACAGTGCATGAGATAGTGACTGATTCTCCAGGTTTCTTCACCACAGAATCAGAAGACGTCAATGACTGACCGCTGACATCTGAAAAACATGAACAAATGTTGTTTGATTGATTAGAAAAGTGATGGAGAAATAATTTTCCAAAGTAATAAAATCCTTTTCTCACATGAAATAATAGACAGCAGAATCCCATACTGTAACATTATCATGTTTACCCTAAAACAAGGCACAGAATACAGTAAAATATTAGAAGTTATACATGCACCAACACAGAGGGTTCAGTTTATAATGCAGTCGGTTATGAGTTTAAATAACATGGATCCTCCCCACAAAATTATTTGCATATGAAAATCTTCGTATACTTTATAGCCATTGTCAGATTAAGAAGTCATATCTATCCCAATAAAGATGTATTTGTTTTGATATCCCATATATGATTTATTATGTAAATGCCATATTATGGGTGGTTGGATTTCAGAGGGTGTTGGAGAAGAATGGCAAAGTATAGCAGGTTATTGTGTTATTAGTGAGCACCAGTAATGTGTCTTAGATTTGACATATGGGATGCTCTGGTTTCATTCACAAACATATTTTACATATATAGGTAAAAAATAGTACAGATGTGCAAACAGTATGTTCATACTGAAATAGTAAGGGGGGATTTTTCAGAATAATGATTACAAAAAATTTATAAAAATGACATGTGGGTATACTAAGATGCTTTATTTTTATAGCATTATGCATGAGCAAATTACTTGTGATTGTAATGTCTACATGTATCTTTAGCAGTTCTTGTAGAGCTGATACATCAGAGCGAGTCACTGTGTTTGTCGAGCACAGTAATACACAGCAGTGTCCTCTTCTCTCAGACTCTTTGCTTCAAGATATTGTGTACTTGCAGACACGTCCTCGCTCAGAATAAAGTGATCTTTCATTGAGTCTGCATACATAACATCACCACTGCTACCAGAGTTAACTCTCCCAATCCACTCCAGAGCTTTCCCTGGTTTCTGCCGTATCCAGTGCATGAAGTAGTCTGTCATTTTAAAACCAGATATTTTACAGGAGATCTTCACTTGCTCTGTAGGTTTCTTAATTACAGCCGGTGACTGATCCAATCTGATCTCATCACCACTGACAACTGTGAAATAAAGACAATAAATCACATCAATTCCGATCTTCTGCCAATATGTTAAAATAATATTTGTTAAATGCACAAATATTAAAAATACCTTGTTGAGTGACAATAACAATAAAGATGAAATGCCAAATGTTAACTGTCCTCATGGTTAAAATACGGATTTAGAGACGTAACTGCTGCACATGAACTCTTCGTTGCTTATAAAAGACCAGGTTGCTGATTTTGATTGTAATAGAGGCAAAGAAGCAAATGTATTTGCATGGGCTGTATCATTTGGTCTTTCGCAATAAATATCTAGAGATGATAATTCTATTGAATGTAAGCAAATGAGGAGGAGGAGGAGTTTCTTAAAGCATGATAAAACAGAACATATTTGATATTTACTTTAGGGTGTCAAAAGACTGCCCTCCTTTGGTATCCATGGAGCTTTTTTTAACCAAATATATTTTGACAGTTTGACAAAAAGTTTAACAATGCAGCATTGCAAAACACACACATCTGTCATCAAGTGTTTGTTAACCGGTCTGGCTGATGGGTAATAATGTTATAATTTATGTTTTAGTTTGTTTACATTAATATTTTGTTTAATAACAATTGTAATAAAAATCAATTTGTTGAATTTTGTTCTAAAATAATTTATTAAGTCAAAATTTAGATTAAAATATTTTTCTTAAAATAGTTAGTAGAAAAACTAACAAACTGTTAAATCATATTTCACAAGTCAAATGAACCCACATCCATTAATTACAAGTTTTGTGACTGAAGATTAAAATAATGGAAAGTTTGACTTGCTAAATGATATAATAATTTGTATTGCTTGAGTGACCCTTCTATCCAATGCATTGTTGCTGTTACTTCATTGCAAAAATGTCTTCTATTTTTCTCATGTATTTGATCCAGTACTTTTTTTTTTACTTTAAATGTTGTCAGGTCTACATTGACTTCAGTAATGTATAGTATTTGTGCAGCACTTGAGTTTTCTGTGTGACTGTGAGTCTCTTGCACAGTAATACACAGCTGTGTCCTCCGTCTTTAGGCTTCTTATTTCTAAAAGCAGCATGTTTTTACTGTTGTCTTTAGTGATGGAGAACTGTCCCTGCAGAGACTGAGCATAATATGAAGTTGTACCATAATCTATAAATCCAATCCATTCCAGAGCGCTCTGTGGTTTCTGACGGACCCAGTTCATATAGTAGCTGCTCATAGAGAATCCAGACACAGTGCATGAGATAGTGACTGATTCTCCAGGTTTCTGCACCACAGAATCAGAAGACGTCAATGACTGACCGCTGACATCTGAAAAACATGAACAAATGTTGTTTGATTGATTAAAAAAGTGATGTGAAAATGATTTTTCAAAGAAAAAAAATCATTTTCTCACATGAAATAATAGTCAGCAGAATCCCATACTGTAACATTATCATGTTTACCCTAAAACAAGGCACAGAATACAGTAAAAAATTAGAAGTTATACATGCACCAACACAGAGGGTTCAGTTTATAATGCAGTGGGTTATGAGCTTAAGTGACATGGATCCTCCCCACAAAATTATTTAAATATTTTGCAGATTTTGCATTTGCATATTTTGCATTTTTTTGTATACCGGTCCCCCAAAAAACATTTTATACTTTGGCAAATATGTAGGCCACGTTAACCAATCAGGAGCTTGCTTTAGCTAAAGCAAACATGGAGGAGAAACTCATTAGTGCTTTGTGTGAATACCTGGAGCTGTATAAACCCACATTTTCCTTTAACTAAGACAGGAATAAAAGGGATATTTATTGGAAGTAAGTAACTGGGGGGGAAAAACCTCTATATTCTCAATTTGGGCTATATACAGATGTTGAGGCTATCAGTAAAGCCGTCACTTTGAGTTTAATCGCTTTATTGTACAATAAATGTACTTTCCCGTTGACAAACAGATGTGTCCTCCTGACAGAAGCTCCGACCTCAGGCACATACCGTGTAACTATACAACATATGGTGAGAACTAAACATGATGTAAGAGACACACACATGCACACAACATCAGCAAGGGCCAAGAACAAAATGTACTTGATAATGGTATCAATTTATATAAATCATGGCCCATCATTTTTGTGGCCAACCTTAAATTTAAAGGAGGGATATCACACTTTTTATATATTATAAATGCTTTAGACTGTTAAACATGTTGAGTTGTCATGATCAAGTGGTCCATTTGTTAAAAACGGAGTTAGATGTATGATGTAGTATTTCTGTGCTAAATTTTCTTCATAAAATCTCCTTTTTTTTCAGTGCAGTATTTGTATTATATGTGGATGTTTTGACGTATTGAAAAGCATAGTTTGCCTCTTTTTGGCCCTCGGATTTCTATTATAAGCAAATAAATAAAAAAATCCTAAACTTGGGTTGATTGCACAACTTAAACTGTTGGTATAAAATAACCCATGGTTGGGTTTGTCTTTTAACTCAACAGCAGGTTGCTAAACAACTCATTCAAAATATTTTTCCATTGACAAAACAACATTGATCTTTAAGAATAATCACAAGCAGAATGTGTTCGTGTTTTTGTTAAACGCTGCAGTCTTTTGTGTAACTGTGACTCTCTTGCACAGTAATACACAGCTGTGTCTTCTGTCTTCAAACTGTTTATCTTCAAGTACAGCATGTTGTTGTTGGTGTCTTTTGTGATGGCAAACTGACCCTGTAGAGACTGAGCAAAAATAGTGCCAGTGCCACTGTCAATGCGTCCAATCCATTCCAGAGCGCTCTGTGGTTTCTGACGGATCCAGTGCAACCAGCTGAGGGAGAGTCCAGTAACCTGACAGGAGATTGTGAGTGTTTCTCCAGGTTTCTTCACTTCAGGACCAGAGGAGGTCAGCGACTGACAATGCACATCTAGAACAAAAGGTTTATATTGAAACTTAAGCGACAACACTTTGTAATAGCATTGGCAGATTTAAACTTACCTGAAAGCAGAGCTATGAGTATAAAATAATTCAGATACATCTTCCTTAAGGATCTCTAAACTCCAAGCAATATAATGTGCAGTTATGCTTGATCAAAACCAAGTGTTTTTATAGAGAAAACAACATCATAGCAAAGTCTTTATTTGAATAAGGGTGGGCCTTAGGTTCATTTATAATCTCCGGTGGTCCTATCTGGTGGTCCAAATCATACATTGGTTTAATTGTATATCATTCTTATTCCTTTAAGATATCTGTATTCATTGTCTCTATCAATTTCAAATTGATTGTCAAGAAGAAAAATTATAAATAAATGACAATTGCACAGGATTTCTCATTCTATGGTGATGCTGTGAAATGTGAAAAAGAGAAATGGCTTAGTACTAATAGTAAGAATTATACTTTTTTCTTTTATATTAAATGTTAGTTCAATACATTACATTTATTTCAACGAAAATATAAAAAATACCACAATTATCACACCAATTACAATAATATATGTGTTACAGATGTGTGGTGACATGCAGGGCCCTCTAGAGGCCCAAACATAAACTTCTGTTTGCAATGACACTTGTTTATCTGCTTCACAACTTTAATAGTCTTTTATTTTTTTGTACAGTACAACATTTATAGACTACCATTTGATTTAACAAACATTGACGTCTTACTTTTTCCTAAAGAATCAAAGTTTTTTTAAATATTTTGATTATATAAGACATTAAACTCATTTTAATAGCAATCTCAATGTAAAACAATTTCTAAAATGTTTTGCTCTTATTTTGTTTCATTTCAAAAGTCAAGTTGTCTCATCAAACTGTATTCAGTGGAGCACACAGGTTTTTGCACAGCACTGCAGACTCTTTTGTCTCTGTGGGTGTCTAGCACAGTAATACACCGCTGTGTCTTCTGTCTTCAGATTGTTCATTTGGAGATACACCTGACTCTTACTGTTGTCTCTGGAGACAGTGAACCTTCCTTCAACAGCACTGGAGTAAAATTTTCTATCACTGTCATGCTCAATAGTTGCAACAAAATCCAATCCTTTACCAGGAGCTTGTCTAATCCAAGCCATCCAATAGCTACTGATGTCTAAGTTAGAGGCAGTACATGTCAGTTTATGAGATCCTCCAGGTTTAATAATAACTGGATCAGATTCGGTCAGCGTCTGACTCCAACAATCTGCAAAACATAGACAAAAGGTTCGAATCTTACATTTCAACAAACATGTTAGTGCTCAAATTCTTTAACTTACATTGAAATATCAGGGCTGTAGAAATTAAACTCAAAATGATGCTTGACTTCATTTTTGAACTCTATTCCCTTATACTGTCAAATAGAAGTCAATATACACACATCTGTCAGTAAGGATTAAATACTTTTATAATGGGAGGACACCTTGCTTTAGTTTGCATAATCCTTCCTCTTTGGGAATAAATATAACCAAATCATCTTTCCGCTTCATGAGTATAAATACACTATTTGTGCTCTACAATTTAGCTGTAAATGGGTAAAAAGTTGTAAAGAGTTATAATTTTAATATGAATGAAGTAAGAACACAACCTAATAATTAAACTACTGTTGCAAGCTTTAAATTCAAATGACCCCATATTTTAATATATCTTTCATTTGAGGTATTGTGCTTCTTGTCATTTCAAAAGATTTTGTAATTTTGTTAAAAACATCATGCTCAGAAGTGTTAAATATATTTGTTTTTGTACCAAGGCCTGTGTGTTTGGAACATTGTGTTATTTTTGACACAATAATACAGAAGAATCTTTCCATTCAGTCTCACTGTACTGCTGGAGGGATTCTCAGCAATACTTAACTTGTTTCTTCCTGTCATCTGTAACAGAATATCTGGATACATTGCAAGTAAGAGATAAAGATCCACCAGGTTTAACAACCTCAGAGTCCTTCATATGAAGTAAGACTGAATAGATTAAATATTAACTATTAAGCAACTATTGTTATTAAAACTAATGTTTTTATTAATATAAAGACCCTGACAGGTTAAAGCTGTTAGCTTAAACAGTTTGATATATGCGGAGAACATGATTTGTCTGTAGCAAAGCAGAAATCCCAAGTCAAACACACAGAGATGCTTAATAAGTCAGCCAATAAATTATGATTGGACGAAAGAGGTGGAAGTGAGATTTGCATGTGCTACATGGCATCAAAATGTTTTTTCTTTTTTTCTTTCCTTAACAGAGCTTAAACACTTTGAATTTGATAAAAAATGGCAGATTTTTTTCATCAGTAATATTAATTATCTTATATTAAATTATATGTTATATAAATTATTGGAAAGTGAATATATAAAAAGTGTTTCGTCATGATCAGCAATATTTTATTCAAAAGATTAAAAAAGTAGTTACCTAAACATTACATTACAGGCTGAATATGAACCACAGAAAAGGATAATGGGACTTTGACATAACTTGTATCATTGTGTGATATACTCTGTGTCTGCTTAAAGGTTTTTTTTCTCTCATAAATGTATTGAACCTTTAAACACAAAAATATATTTATATAAAATAATCTGAAAAAATTGTGTATGTGTATATTGTAGCAGGGCAAGAAGGACGACACAACAACAGTTCCAGGTAAGTGCCCCGGAGGGTAGTTTATTCACAACAGTTTCGTGGCAATAAGTGCGATCGTGGTTTCCGGGTTCGCTGACCGGCTGGGGTGTAGCGGTCCCGGGGTGCAGAGAGTGCGTGGGGTGCAGTCAACAGATGAATGGACGTCTGGTGCTCACACGCTGCTCTCTGAAAGGAACAAGAAGTGGAAGAAGACAGATTAGTGGGGTGCACATGTATCTGAACATTTCTCACCGAGCTCGATGGCTGCATGGCTTTTATTCCCTTTCGGGAAGTAGCTGCAGCTGGGGAGCTCGATGAGGATGATCGGGTCCAGGTGTATCTTGTGGGTTTCCTGGGAGACGCTGAATAGGTTGCGGGATACCCATCACAATATATATATATATATATATTTATATAATTAAAGGTTTTTATTGTTTATAAAACATAGAATAGTTTTAAATGTTAGGGATGTCTTGTGTTGAAGTGTTATCAGTCATTTCAGTCATATGTAGTATTTGTGCAGCACTTGAGTTTTCTGTGTGACTGTGAGTCTCTTGCACAGTAATACACAGCTGTGTCCTCCGTCTTTAGGCTTCTTATTTCTAAAAGCAGCATGTTTTTACTGTTGTCTTTAGTGATGGAGAACTGTCCCTGCAGAGACTGAGCATAATAAGAAGTTGTGCCACCATCTATATATCCAATCCATTCCAGAGCGCTCTGTGGTTTCTGACGGACCCAGTGCATATAGTAGCTGCTCATAGAGAATCCAGACACAGTGCATGAGATAGTGACTGATTCTCCAGGTTTCTTCACCACAGAATCAGAAGACGTCAATGACTGACCGCTGACATCTGAAAAACATGAACAAATGTTGTTTGATTGATTAGAAAAGTGATGGAGAAATAATTTTCCAAAGTAATAAAATCCTTTTCTCACATGAAATAATAGACAGCAGAATCCCATACTGTAACATTATCATGTTTACCCTAAAACAAGGCACAGAATACAGTAAAATATTAGAAGTTATACATGCACCAACACAGAGGGTTCAGTTTATAATGCAGTCGGTTATGAGTTTAAATAACATGGATCCTCCCCACAAAATTATTTGCATATGAAAATCTTTGTATACTTTAGAGCCATTGTCAGAGTATGAAATCATATCTATCCCAGTAAAGATGTATTTGGTTTGATATCCCATAGATGACTTATAATGAAAATGCCATATTATGGGTGGTTGGATTTCAGAGCGTGTTGGAGAAGAATGGCAAATCATAGCAGGTTATTGTGTTATTTTATAGCACCAGTAATGTGTCTTAGATTTGACATATGGGATGCTCTGGTTTTATTCACAAACATATTTTACATATATAGGTAAAAATAGTACAGATGTGCAAACAGTATGTTCATACTGAAATAGTAAGGGGTGATTTTTCAGAATAATGATTACAAAAAATGTATAAAAATGACATGTGGGTATACTATATTAGATGCTTAATTTTTCGACCAGTATGCATGAACAAATTACTTGATATTGTAATGTACATGTATCTTAAGCAGCTCTTATGGATCTGATACATCAGACCAAGTAACTGTGTTTGTCGAGCACAGTCTCTTAGACTTTTGGCTCCAAGATATAATGTACTTGCAAACTCGTCTTTGCACAGACTAAAGTGATCTTTCCTTTAGTCTGCATATTTAACATCACCACTGGTACCAGAATTAACTTTCCCAATCCACTCCAGAGCTTTCCCTGGTTTCTGCCTTATCTAGTGCATGAAGTAGTCTGTCATTTTAAAACCAGATATTTTACAGGAGATCTTGAAAAGATGAAATGCCAACTGTTTACTGTCCCCATGGTTAAAATCGGAATTAAGAGACCAATTTGCAGCACGTGGACCATTAGTTGCTTATAAAATGACCAGTTGGCTCAATTTGGTTGTTGAAGAGGCTAAGAAGCAAATGTATTTTCATGGGCTGTATCATTTGGTCTTTCGCAATAAAAATCTCCAGCGAAGATTATAATGAATGTAAGCATATGAGGAGGAGTTTCTGAAAGCTTTTTCTAAATGTTTAAAAGTATTAGAACATATTTGATATTTAAACTCAGGGTGTATAAAAGAGTACCCTCCGTTGGCGTCCAGGAAGCTATTTTATAACAAGTCGTTGACATCAATTACTTGGTTTCTAAATATTTTGTTTTTTGTTCTGTGGTCTGAACTGGAAGAGCTTGTTTACTTGGCACAACATTTAACCAATCATATTTCAGGATAAGATTTTAACAAAATTATTACATCATCATTTTTAACAGCAATCCTTGTGTTTTGAAGGATTTTATAGTGTTAAGTACAGTGAAGTACCATATATATGATTTATATCTACAAAACAAACCAGATTTAATTCATTTTAAAAACTAAATGTAATATTTGATTTACTTTAGTAAACAGTATTATACTGTATATTATATGTATATATTATAAATATTATGTTGCAGTATTTACTATTAAAAGATTTAATTGCAGCAAGCACTGTAAAATACTGTTGTCTACTTTAAATTTACTAAGATGATTTAAATTTACTAAGATTTTTACACTACTGTCTAAAGAAATTGTGAGTGGGTTATGTTTACTGTAATAAATACTAAAGTACAATAGAATATTCATGTGGGAACTAATTCAAACGAACAAGTACACAGTTATAATTATAAATGCTTGAAATTAAAAACTCAATTTTACAGTCTATGAGTATCATTGAACTTGTTCGTTCAGAACAACTGAATTATTAAGAAAAAGAACGACATAGCAATGCCATTGTAGCATGGGTACACGTGCAAACAGTGGCGGTTCTACATTGCAGTACACTCCATTCGAGCGCCCTGGGACATAGATGGTAGCTCAGAAGAGGCCTGTTTAGCAGGGGAGGTGTTTGGCTCATCCTGACCAGTAACAGAGGATGTTCCAAAATATTTTAAAAGTGCCCCTTGAAATTGCATGTAAAATGCAAAATACCGTATGATAATGTGTTTTACACAGTTAAAACAACCTGAGGTCAAATTAACCTTAAACACAATAGAAGGATTATATAAACATGTCCTCCCAGACCCAGAATTTTTTTTTCTGTTGATTTAGTTTTTTATGTCATTACATTGCTAAGAGCAAAAGAAACAAATGATAAAAAAATACTTAAATATATATATTTTTAATTATATTTTATTCATGACATGCTATATAGTGATCACTGGACTCAGTTATTTAAACAAATAAATGACATTAAATCAAATGTGTAGGCAAAAACAATGGTATTTTATTTTTAATCACCAATAACATTTTGGGTTTCAGAAGGTTTTTTGACCAAAATTTGAATATTAATCTAACTTTCATGGATGAGCCATTAGCTCTTTGGTTACTGCATCAAATTCTTTGCATGACAGACTTTTAAAACTATACTTAGTTTATACTTGCAAAGATCTATTTCATGTATTTAAAAGACATTTTAAAGTTAACATAACTTAAAATATATAACTTGCGTTATGAACCTGAACTTCATTCAGAACATGTAGAGAACCTTTGGGAACTGATTCTCTGTTTTTGTTAGTTTCCCACCATAATCTGAGCTACTGTGTGAGTCTTTGCACAGTAAAACACAGCTGTATCGTCAGTCTGCAGGCTGCTGATGTCTAAGTACAGCTGTTTACTGCTGGTGTCTCTGGAAATAGTGACCCGACTCTTGAAGGAATTTCCCAAGTTTATTGATCCACTACCCCATATTGTCCCAATCCACTCCATAGGTTTTCCAGGAGTCTGTTTGACCCATGCTGTGCCATAATCAGTGAGGGCATAACCCGAAATTTGACAGGACAACTTGACTGAATCACAGAGAGTTTTGATCTGTGCCGGAGACGAGGTCAATGAGATGCTATGAACAGCTGTGAAAAAGATTAACATAAGGGGCAATCCATTACAATATTTAAAAACTACAGTCAGTAGCCATAACATTTCTTCTGTAATGATAGGATGGAATAAATGTACTCACATGACAAAGTAGCAAATAAAAATACAAGTATTTGCTTCATGATTAATTTGAGATTTGGAAAACCCATCTACATAGCTTTAACACTTGTCAAGTAAAGTAATTGTGAACCTCCCCTATAGCAACGGCCAGTCTTATTTCCCTTGCTTATTGTGAACATTTGCATATCATGAACTGATTTAAATAAGCCTGGTTCAGATTTGAAAGATGCAGGGGCAGTGAAAATTAATGGGGTGGTTTCTCTGCTTTTAAGTGATAGTTCACTCAAAAATGTTAATTTTTATCATGAATTACTCACTCTAAAGCTGTTTCATTTGTATGGTTGAACACAGAGAAAGATATTTGGACAAACAGCAACTGACTGAAACAAAGGAATAATTACAATGGTTGTAAAAAGGGACCCAGATTTATGTATTATACAGATTTATCAAGTCCTACATTCTTTAAAACATTAATATGTGTTTACATAACAACATTTATTTCATCTTAGTGACAAAAGACCCCAACCCCCCCTTTGGTGGAAGTATCATTTTTATGAAGCTTATGGTTATAATAAATTTGATTATTAATTTGATTTTAATTGCTGATGTTGAACATTCACATACTTCTGTCATGTTTCAATCAGAAAATATTTGTGATTTGTGAATGACAACTGAGTTTACAGATGTTCAAGGAATGAAGTACTGAACATGCAGAACATGCTAAGTAAAAGAAAAGAGAACATTAATTTGAGAATATTTTAATACTTATAACATTGAAACTAATTTACAGTGTATATATGAATAAATGCATTTCCACTTCCACTAAAACAAATCTTACTCAGTATACAGAGTACTTTATATTTGTTAATCAGTCAAAGTACAGCTTGTTCATATTCCTTAGTGAAGTACACTATATTAAATATTCTATGCATTTCATAATTTCAATAGTGATGGTCAACAATTAATCTGGATTAATCACATTTAAAATAACAGTTTGTGTTTACTTAATAAATGTCTGTGTACAATACATTTCAATTTTGAATATTTTTGTGTAAAATTATACATGCGCACATACAAACGAATACTCCTCAATACTTATATCCCAATTATATTATATACAAACATTTATTGATTTTACAGCATTTTTTTCTTGAATATTAAAGTAATGTATGGTTTTATAAATAAAAAATATGCACAATACAGAGACATATTTTGTAAAAAAAAAAAAATTATTTTAATTGCGATTAATCATGATGCTAGTTGCCCATCAATAAATTGTATTATATATAAAAGAATGAAAGGGGAAAGTTGCATATAAAATTCAATTAAATATGCTGTATAAATAAAATATACAACTGCATGATGGCTTTAAAAGTGTTTACATATGGTTTTACAAAACAAAGAATTTTTACAGTGTGAAAACCAGGACAAACTGTAATGTTATCTTTACTATATCCGTCATCTGTCTATAAGTTACACCTTATCCTATAAAACCTTTTTGTAGGCACATGTAGTTAGTTTGTTTGTTTGTTTGTTGCATTCTGTTTTTGTACATCCCTATAGTGTTATTCACCATTGTGACTCTCTGGCACAGTAGTATACAGCAGTGTCTTCCCTTTTCATGTTATTCATTCTCAGATACATCTGTTTTTTGCTGTTGTCTCTAGAGATAATGAACCGTCCCTGAACGGTCTGAGAATAGTATGTAGTGCCACCACCAGAGATGTATGCCAGCCAATTGAGACCTCCTCCTGGGGTCTGTCTGATCCAGGACATACCATAATCACCACCAAATCCAGAGGCTGTGCAGGTTAATGTGTGAGATCCACCGGGTGCAATGACCACAGCCTCAGACTCAGTCAATGTCTGACACCAACAATCTATAAAAAAAAACAAAGAAAACATTCAAGATTAACATTTAGTACAGTTCATATAAATGCCAAAATGATTACCAAGAGCCAATCTTACATCCTATGATAGCAGAAATAAAGATAACACCCAACATAGCATTAATACTCATCATGTTGTTTAACCAAGAACCTCATGCAACAGAGTAAACTTCCAACTCTGAGAAAAAGTGGGTGGGTGCTATTTATGAAGAACAAGAATGAAATTTGCATAGAATGCCCTCTATAACGATGGCTTTTTAGGTCTTTTTATCAAATCCTTGGAACTCTGCCTTTTGTTTATTCCTATGTAATGGCTCATGGATATTTCACTTATTGTGGATGATTTATTATTCCGGCCTTCATCTTTCAACAAAAATGCACCAGAAATCATTTGTATACTGTGCTTTGTGTTTTACCCATGATCAAGTTATGAAGTAAAGTATTAAGTATGTGAAAAAATCAGATGTTGTCTTTAGTAATTGAGAACTGACTCTGCATGGATTGACATCTGTTGAGTTTCAATAATAATCAAAATCCAACATCATACATGTGTTACAGTGTATACAAACAAAATATGTGTGGAAAAAATTTAAATGCTCAGTTTAATATCTAAAATATAACTAAAATATTACTATTTCATCTGAGGGTTTTTGCATAGCACTGTACCAACAATCTTTAAAATAAAATATAAAATAAGATCAAATACAATAATGTGAATAAGTTACAATCAAAATGCTAAAAATTAAAACATAGTATGAACCGCCAGTAATATTGTTGTAAATATCAAGATATTGTGAAGAAACTGAGCTGCTGTATAAAGAGAAATATATTACCGATTATGGGACTGTTAATGCTTAAGGGTGATTTATTTGCACAATCCAACCCACATATTTATAATACCATGACTGGGGAACTACAAGAAAGGACGGTGGCATAGATATTCTGTTTAATTTACTCAGAATTTAAATATTTACTTCAATAAGCAGAAGTGCCATCGACTCACTTGACTGATAAGAATTTATTTCATACAGATATCCTTTTATAAATGCTTCAAAATAAATATAATCATACACTATAATAAAATATAAATATAAAACTTTTTTGTAAAGTCCCTTATTATTTTGTTTTCAAGTCACATGAAGACATTGACATAAGTGGAGCTATTAGGAACTGAATTATAGCATTAAAAAGCAAATATGGAGAGAAGAACAACCTTAAGTAAAGTGTGCCCCCCTGAGGAATCTCATTGTGAAGAACATCTGAATTTATTACTATTTTGTACTACCATTTAAGACTCCAAATATCAAAATGTAACCCTTATATTTCCACATTCATCCCCAATTCCTATAGTTTAATCATTGCCTTTGACAAAATCAATAACTGCATGATTTCATTCTGGTGAGCAGATGAGTTCATGGACAAATGAAAAAAAAGGCCATTCTTTTATATATGTAATATGGAGAATATGCTTCATACAGTGCTGAAGTTAATGTCTTGATAATGAATGTCTATGTAGTGACTTCTCCTCATTCTTTGTGGTTTTGGAACAGCTGTCTGTATTAGAGTTAACACTGTGAGCCTCTAGCACAATAATACACAGCAGTGTCTTCAGTCTTCAGCTGATTCATGTGCAGATAGAAATTCGAGTTGTCTTTAGATGCTGTGAATCTTCCCTGAACAGATGGAGCTGAGCTCTTGTCTGTATCTGAATAATAATAAATGATCCATTCAAGTCCTTTCCCCGGTGCCTGACGGATCCAAAACATGTTAGTGCTCGAAACAGAAAACCCACTGCAGGCACATGTGAGTTTGTGAGAAAGACCTGGAGCCACAACTACTGGCTGTTCCGACTGTGTGAGCACAACCTGTGAGTCCACACCTGTACATAAACACAAATGAGTGAGAATGTCTTTATCTTCGCTCTCAGAAAAGATTGGATTTATGTAGAGAATATACTTACAAGAGATGGTGGTTGTCAAAAGCAAGAGATATAAAGTGATCATGTTGAAAATCAAGGTTAAATTGGTGATTCACTTCATGAAAGATGATAAAGAGTGCCCTTACAGGACCGGTAGGTGTGTTAATATGGCAAGTATGTCAAGTTCATTTGCATTGAAACGTACACTTCAAAGAACATCTTAAAGCCAGCCTTAAACCTGCTTAAATGTCCACGTTGGCCCAGTCTGGATTTCTTTGGTTTTAGCTAAGGTGTTTAACCAGCATGACATTTCCTATAATACTGGTTATACCAGGAACTCTGTATATGGACATGTGCCGCACTAATTTGATTACTTTTCAGATTAAATAAAAGATTTTATTTCAAAAAATCAGTCATACATATTAACAGTATCAGATGCATATCAGTCTGTAGTGTTTGTTTTGTACAATACTGTGTAACATGTACAGAGATGTACAGATGTTTCCTCAGACTCCATTACTGCATTTTCTTCTTGCTGGAGGTCTCTTAAGATGATGACTTTTTTTAGTGTGGCAATGTTAGAGATGTGTTATTATTGACATCCAACTGTATTTTTCATATCTGTCCATTCCAAAATGTTCAAAGTGACTTCTGACTTTAAGTCAATATTCATTAAGGGATATTTTACATGCACACAGACGGTTAAAAGTGTACAAAACAATGTTACATTTCAACAACAAGGTGGTTTTGTCAAGATGAGTAAGTTTAGGACTTTATTTGAAATGTTTTCATTTTTATTTTAGAAAGTTAATTGAACAATATTAAAGTATTCAAGCAAAACATGAAGGTAAAATATATGTATACATCAAATACATGAATTAAAGTGCTGTCATACTGAGATCCTTTTAATTCCTTTCTTATATGAGAAAGGAAAAATACAATCCAGATTCAACAAAATCATTTAAAGAGACTAAGCATCACTTTTTTGTTAGAAAATGTGAATCAGATTTTCAATAACTGTAATTGATATTATTAAAAGTAATTGAAAAATCATGCTCAATGTCCATGTTATTAAATGCAGTAACCATGCCTTTGTTTATTCCTATTTAATCTACTTAAATTTACTTGAATTTGATTATAAAGCCGATCCCTTGTTCTGTTTAAATATGGATTGTATTGTTTTTTTATGTAAGTTGTATTATTTCCATTGAAATGTCTCGTTAATCATAGTGAATTTTGTTTTTAATGTAATAAAATTAAATCCAAACCGAGTAAATGTTAAATGAAATGACCTTTACATTACAATAACAGCTCATGCTGTCTCATTCATTCTAAGCATGAATTTGGGAGATTTCAATTGTTAAGTTTTGGGGAAGTTTACTGTATCCGGTAATCTCTTGTCTTAATAGTTTTTGTTCAGTCCTTAAGTATTTTGTGTAACTGTGGGTCTTTTGCACAGTAATACACAGCTGTGTCTTCAGTCTTTAGACTGTTTATCTTCAAGTACAGCATGTTTTTGTTGGTGTCTTTAGTAATTGAGAATTGACCCTGCAAAGATTGTGCATAAATAGTGCCAGTGCCAGTGTCAATTCTTCCAATCCATTCCAGAGCGCTCTGTGGTTTCTGACGGACCCAGTGCATATTGTAGCTGCTCATAGAGAATCCAGACACAGTGCATGAGATAGTGACTGATTCTCCAGGTTTCTTCACCACAGAATCAGAAGATGTCAATGACTGACCGCTGACATCTGAAAACATGAAAATGAATTTTAGATTAATGCAGAACAGAGAAATCACAAAGCAAAAACAGAAGATGTGTTAACTTCTCACATGAAATAATGATCAGCAGAATTCCATACGGTGGTACTTCCATTATCACACCGAGACCGCCTAAATGAATATTGTTTTGTTAAGGTTAAGCAACTTTAGGCACAAACCCTCATTGGGGGTTTATAAGCTTTTATAGGTGAGACATTGACCCTCCCCAAAATTTACATTTAGGGTTGTAAGCCTTTGGCATACTCACTGAAGGGTAAAAAACTCTTCCGCTCACAGTATTTTTTTTTTTATCTAAACATCTTTTGACTGTACATTTGGTTAAATGTTACCTGTTTAATTGTACTTTTTAAGGTACGTAGTACATCAGAAAGTATAAAGAACATTTTATGTTCTGTAGGTGTTTAAAAAAGGGAGGTTTTAAAAGTGATAGTTCATCCAAAAATTTAAATTGTTTTATGATGTACCACCTTGTCATTTCAAACCTTTCTACACCTTAAAACCGCCTTCGTTAACCACATACACTTTCTTTAAAAAATACTTTTTTCACTTCTAACAGGTTTTGTCTTGCATTGTGTGACAAGGTAACTTGTTGCAGCACTTTTTTTATTGTTCTCTCTGCTTTTTACAGCTTCATTGTCTCTCTTTTGATAAAAGCGTCTGCTAAATGCCTTAATGTAAATGAAAATGGATGCAAAACCATTGCAAGTAAATGGGTGCCAGTTCCCAACATTCTTCAAATATCTTTTGAGTGTTGGGGGAACAATTTTGTACTTTTTCTTTGGGAATATAAAAGTGAAGAAAGTGAAAAAATTCATTTCAGTCTCAGGAATTGTTTTATATGAAGGTTTTTGCACATCTCTTTAGTCTCTTTTATCTCTGTGGGTGTCTAGCACAGTAATAGACGGCTGTGTCTTCTGTTTTCAGGCTGCTCATATCAAGATACATCTGATCCTTACTGTTGTCTCTGGAGACAGTGAACCTTCCTTTAACAGCACTGGAGTAATATTTGCTAGAACTGTCATATTTAATTTAGGCAACCCATTCCAGTCCTTTTCCTGGTGCTTGCCTAATCCATCCCATCCAGTAGCCATCAAAGTCTAACCCAGAGGCTGTACAGGTCAGTTTGTGCGATGTTTCAGGTTTAATGATGGCAGGTTCTGACTGAATCAGTGACTGACACCAACAATCTGTAAAATAAAGCAAGATCGAATACAGTAACGAGAATCAGTAAGACTTCAGTTTACATACTAAACCTTTAATCTGAAACATACTTTGAACGGCCAATAATATTGTTGTTAATCCCAAGATTTTATGTTCCATAATGAAATATTGAAGAGAATCTCACTGCAGTATAAAGAGAACAACATTGATGATTATGGGACTATAAATGCTTAAGGATGTTTCATTTACATAATCCAACCCACATATTTATAATGAGAAGACTGGTGAGGAAAGGAAGGTGTCTTTGATATCCTGTTTTATTTACTCAGAATCTATACATTTAATGCGACAAACAGAAGTGCAATCCCTCTCACTTGACTAACCAGAATTCCAGATAAATTAATTTTTGATAATCCTTAAAAACACTTTACACTAAATGTACCCATACATTATAATAAAACAGAAATATTAGCAAAAATAAAGAATATAATTGTGAAACTTTTTTATAGCATTAATAAAGTTTCTTTATATTGTGATGTAAAGACTACATAAACTTCAACAAAAGGGGAGCAGAAAAACATTAAATTATTAATGCAAATGTAAAGAGAAGAGAAGAGAAATCTAAGAGTAAAGTGTGCCCCCCTGAGGAAAACCTTTTTAAAGAAGATCTGGCTTTTAATTATTGTTTTGCATTTATTTATTATCAAATTAATTTATTATTATCATTATTTTAATATCATTCATCACTCTTAATATCAATATAAAACCATAATGTGTTCAATATATTAGGTGTAGACAGGTTTGAAAGGACCAGAGAGTACATCATGAAACAAAGTACATCTTTTGGATGAACTATTACTTTAAAGGCCCCTTTTTTATAGATGTACTGTAGTTCTCTGTGATGTAAATATATAAACCATGTTAAATTTAAACAGCAATATCATGATTAGAGGGTGTTTGTCATTTTGCTGCCTGTATTGAACGCAGTAATACACAGCTGTGTCCTGCACATGGAGATTGTTTCCTATAAGTATAATGTACTGTGTTTGTAGACGTGTCTCTGGAGATGCTAAATTTGTTTTTCAGTGAACCCTTGTAGCGCATACTACCAAAAGAAAAGATCATGACAATATGTCTTAACTTTAGCATAAACCCTCACAATTTATACTTATGGGTACTAAGAATCATCCTCAGGACCACATATACTAAACATGGTATAAACATGATATATATCCTTCACAAGAGAACCACAAACTAAAAGTTAAGGGTGATTTTGGATTAGTATTTGGTGTTGGGTTTAATGTTTACAGCATGTGCAACTGTGTTGGACCTAAATGTTATTCATTGGATTATTTAATTAACAAATTAATTTGATTTAATAATATGAAAATGTTTATGCATGACAGACACATTGAGCAATAATAGATATTAATTTGGGACAATCAAACAATAGCAGTAATGTTTTAGTTTATTCGTAAATTAGATGTGCAACTCTTTTAGTGCGTTTAAAACAAAGTTTGACGTTCAACTCCCTGCCTCTTCACTTTTTAGGTTTTTGTAACAGTAGTCATATTCTTTCAGTCAAAGTGAATCCCTAGCACAATAATACATTGCAGTGTCTTCAGTCTTTAGTTCCTTCATATTCAGATGGAAATTTGAGCTGTCTTTAGATGCTGTGAATCTTCCCTGAACTACTAGAGCCGAGCCCTTGTCAGATTCTGTATAATGATGTGCAATCCATTCAAGTCCTTTTCCGGGTGCCTGTCGGACCCAGTGCATCCTATAGCTACTCAGAGTGAATCCACTGCAGGCACAGGTCAGTTTGAGAGATCCACCCGGAGACACAGTCACAGGCTGTTCAGATTGTGTGAGCACAATCTGAGTGTAAATGCCTAAACACAGACGTAAAAAATCTATTAAAACATAAATCATATATTTACATCAACATTTTTAAATAAATCCAAAGTCATCAAATGCTCTTTGGAAGGACATGAATCAACTCACTGTTAACAGAAACCACCAACAAAAAGAGCTTTATGAAAAACATTGTTTCTTTCTTTCCTTTCCTTTTAAAAAACTTCGATCAGTCCTAAATCCTTCATCTTGTGCTTAAATAGCAAAGATGCAGATGTGTTTTGCATTGATGATGCATTTGCCCCTGTAGGTGTGATTAAATAAGGTTTTTGTGAACAAAAGAATAGGGAGCCCTCTTTTGGTGGCCAAACCATGCTGTTTTTAGGGTGGCACCACATCATGGCATGTAGGTTATCTTTACATAGGTAGTATTAAGTTCAAGTTAATGTTTTTCAAAAGTCTGAATAATAATTTCATTTTCTGAACAATGGAAAACATCTAGACTGTTAGATTTTGTTTAATAGAATGGATGATAAAGCTATTTGAATATTAAAAATGGAACAAAAAAGTAAACTTCACTTCATAAACAAACAACTTTTTATTAATGCTGTCAAAATGGTTAATCGTGTTTAATCGCATACAGAATAAAAGTTTGTGTAAACCTGATATGTGTCAACATGCATGTTTTAGGTATTTGTAAACACGTGGACACATATTTAGAGACTTACAAATATGTATTATTTCTGTTTATTTAAATATTGAATATCTTAAATATTTTAAAATAGTCACTTAAAATACTGAATATTTTAAAATAAATGTAGAGGAATGTGAATTAATAAAAATAACTTAATATGCACAATACACATATCCTGTAAACTTTACTTTTGGATGATCATTTTGATAGCTACTGTTTATGTTATTGACATTTTCTTATTTAACAGTCTGTATGTATGTAAAGATTCGTGTACAGGTTCTGTGTCAGTTTGTGTCACTGTGTGTTACGAGCACAATAATACACAGCTGTATCCTCAGTGTTAAAATCTTTTCCTTGTAGAATAACTGTGTTGCTGGAGGACTCTGATCTGAAACTGATCTTATTCTTCATTGAATCTTTGACACCATTGCTACTAGAGCTATAGTACCATCCAATCCATTCCATCGCTCTCCCGCTGGAGTGCCGTATCCAGTTTGTGTAGCCACCATCTGATGCTGTATATCCTGTAATCTTACAGGGGATGGAAAATGTTTCTCCAGGTTTAACTACCATGACTGCAGGCTGATCCAGCTGAATACAGTCAGCACCTGTAAAACATCTTACTGAGTGAAAATGAATGATATATCAGTTATTCGGTTGTGTTATTGGATTGAGTTGAATACTCACAGAATGCAGCCGCTAGAATCAGCAGTAATGATAAACAGCACATGATTATGGTTAAAAATGTGCTGTTTTGTCAGCTTGGATTCTGATTTTATATTTATGTGGGATACAGGAAAGGGTGGAGATTTACAATTATGCAAAACAAGATCCTTTTCATCCAGACTTCCTTGTAATTCTCTAAGTGAGCAGTTTAAATAAATGCTGAATGAGATCAAAATCCCATTCAAATAAAATGATAATTAGAAAAACTTAATGATGAAATTTAAAGGAAAATGTTAGAATTTTAGAAATATATACAGGAATACAGACACGAAATGGGGAGAGAATTTTCTATCATTTTCACAAATAGTTAACAAGTTACACTGGGTTTTTGTTTTAACACACATACCCATTCGTTGTCTGAGTAAAGGAACAGATGAATAGAGGGATGAATGAACATGAAATGTTTTTGCACTGAGTTGTGGTTTGTTTTATCACTGTGATTGTCTTGCACAGTAATACACGGCTGTGTCCTCAGTCTGAAAACTATTTCCTTGTAAAAACACAGTGTTTTTTGAGGTGTCCTGAGTAAAACTGATCTTGTTTTTGACTGAATCTTTAATGTTAATGCTACCACCATTACAAATATATCCAAGCCACTCCAGTGCTTTTCCAGCTGGTTGGCGTATCCAGTGAATGCAGTAGCTTGATTCTGAAATCCTGCAGGAGATGGAAAAAGAACCTTGTGGTTTTACAACCATAGATGAAGGTTGAGTGAGTTCAACGCAGAATACACCACCTGAGGAAAAGCAAAGAATAAATATGTCATCATTGATAATCTCTGTTAAAAGTAATAAAGCGTAACTTGTGTTTCAGTGAGCTCACAGGATGAAGCTGCGGCCAGCAGGAGGACAGCTGATGAGAAGATCATGTTTGCTATTAATCTAAAGTGAATTTGTCTGTCTTATACAGACTCACAAGTCTTTTGTATGGATGATCAGGAAGAGAATTTGCTTAAAGCCAAAGCAGACATTGAACACAAGTGCTTTAGGATGTTAATGTTTTTGATGTGTGTGTTATCATATGCAATGTGATGAACACCTTCATTAAGGAATTGAGGATTTATGCTATATTCACAATCTATGCGTTTGTGTGTGTTTGTTTCTCGGCTTTGACTAAGACTGAACAATACATATAAAAATTATGATTTTATGTGATTGTATTGTAAATGTGTTTTAAAATTCTTTTGGGTCAATGTCTCCCCTTTGTCTCTCCCGGTGCTTCCCCTTGGATTACACCTCCCATGATCCCCATGCACCCTGAACTGTCAGTCATCATCCTCATCACATAGTTTATACTGCCTGCGTTTTCTTCTTTGTTGCCTGCAGTAATGCGGTTCTGAATGCCGTGTGTTTTTAAAGTGGATTTCTTGGCAACATTTAATAGTTCTTTGGATGACTACTTGTAAGTGTGCCTGGGAAGGTCTAACAGGTAATATACACAAATTCTTGCACGGGTCCCTTGATAGTTTCTAGTGCTGTGTATCACG
Organism: Triplophysa yarkandensis; assembly: GCA_033220385.1. Taxonomy (NCBI): domain Eukaryota; kingdom Metazoa; phylum Chordata; class Actinopteri; order Cypriniformes; family Nemacheilidae; genus Triplophysa; species Triplophysa yarkandensis. The sequence goes on from CM065661.1 coordinate 12,511,535, forward strand.
GGTACATTAATATATAGCTGTGTCCTTAGTCTGATTTTTTTGACTATGTAAAAAACTGTCTGGCTTAAAGTTTCTGCAGTGTAACTCTTATTATGCATTTTTTAAGGGATTTAAGCATGATTCTTCCAGAACCAAAATTTCATTTGATTTACAAGAGTGCCACCCACAGGAAATGCAGCTGCACATGAACATGAACAAAAGGGACTAACTGTAAACCCTTGAAGGAGATTATTTAAAAAAACACACAAACGGATTAATATGGTTAATACTAATGGCATCAAAAAATTAAATATTTAAGTGTAAGTTCAAATTTGCATTACTCTCACGATTATTGATTTACATTCAGCAGCTACATAAATGAGGAAGTGGTTTTTGTATTGCCTTGACCCCAAACTCATCCACTGTGGGTCTCTAGCACAATAATACACAGCTGTGTCTTCCGTCTTCAGACTGTTCATCTGAAGGTGCAGTTGACTGCTACCGTCGTTCCTGGACACTGTGAATCTTCCCTGCACTGACTGGGAATAAGAGATAGGAGAACTGGATGTGCCTATATATGCAATCCATTCAAGTCCTTTTCCAGGAGCCTGTCTAACTACACCTATGTAGTAGCTGCTGAATGTAAATCCAGAGGCCGTGCAGATCAGATTAAAAGATTCACCCGGTCTTTTCAAAGTAGTTGGAGACTGAGTGAAGGTTTGGCAATGAACACCTGTTGAACATAAAACAACATAGTTATACATTGAAAAATCATAAAATCTAAACCTGTACATTCAAGTCATTCTAGATATAATTTCTGCATGATCATATTAGTATTTAGAGGTTATTTTCTAACCTTTTAAAAATAATATTATGAAGAGTAAATTAATTATTGTCGTCATTGTTGCTTGATTTGTAATTTCCAGTAACATCCGTATCAGAGACACGTCTCGATGCAACTTATAAGAAACAGTTTAGCATGGACTCCTCCTCCAGTCTCCCAACATTTGTTTGTTCCCATGTGTATGAAAAATAAGTTCAGCTCAATGCAAAGCTTAGTAAATTGAGTGAGGTGCAAAAGAGTTGAAGAGCATATGAGAAATCACAAACACATACAAACCATATTCACTATATTTCAAAACGTATTCGCTCACCCATCCAAATAATCAAAATCAGATGTTTCAATCACTGTCACTCTGAATACTTCTGCATAGAAAGACATTTTGGACAATTCCATGCTCCCAACTTTGTGGGTACAGTTTGGAGCAGAGCCTTTCCTCTTCCAAAATGACATCAGTGCACAGAGTAAGGTCATAAAGACATGGATGAAAGAGTCGGGTGTGGATGTACTTGACTGGCCTGCACAGAGTCCTGATCTCAACCGGATACAACACCTTTGGAATGAATTAGAGCGGAGACTGAGAGCTAGGCAGTCTCATTCAACTTCAGTGTGTGATGTTTTTTAAGTGCCTTCATGTTTGTTGTGGTTGCTAATACCCGATGTGTATTGTATTTTGGATACATGCGTTTTCCAACTGGCACCTTAAGATTACCTTTTTTTAAGTGTTTTGTGTTTGACGTAAATTGTTTTATGTAGGACAAAGTGCGTTGCATAAAGGAGTAGGTGTGTTGCAGAATTGCAACTAGAGTGCAAAGCAGAGCTTTTGTTTAAGGTATGGGTACATGTGTTTGAGGTATGCAAACAAAAACTTCAAGTTGTGTTACTTTAGTCTAAGCATTGTTAATTCAAGCAACGGTCGCAAAACTGAAAATGTTTTTACTTATTGGATGTTTTCAATCTTATTTACTTGTTTCAGATCATTTTGTGTAAGTGGGTAAGAGTGTTTACTGGAACAGTTTACCGAAACTGGCACTGAGGTCAACCCTTTGTTTTTCACCACAGAGATACATGGGAAATGACATTTTTAAGACACCCACACACACACAGAGACAGGCACAAAAATAGAACACACGCAAGTGTTGCTTCATATAAACATTGCTTATAAAGAGTGGGATTTTATAGACCTAAAACTCAGACTGCATTTATGTAAGAAATAGGATGGAACCTCACAAAAGATATGACATTCCCTGTAAGGATATTGAGATGAAAAATGTTGTCAGTGAAATGATTGACCTACCAGAATTAGACAATCTGGAGCCTGCACCAAAAGTTGTCGTTGTACGATACAGAATAAATGGGAATGACCACATGTGCTGCTCTGTTTTTAACATCATGTTCTGCAACTGCATGTTTCTGGGATTAGCTGCTTGTATATGTTCATTGACGGTAAGTAATATTTGTGCATGTGTTTTGTGGAGCAACATTTCATACATGAATAAAATTAAGAATGTCTTACTTTTTTTAACTAGGCCAGAACCAAAATGAATGACGGAGACGAGTTGGGAGCTCAGAAGTGCAGTCGATGTGCATGCGTGACCAACACACTGGCTGTTATAGTGACCACCTTGGCTCTGATATTGTGCTTTGTACTTTGTATTTCTTACACGTCTTCCTCATATGTTTCTCAGTTTTCGTCAGTTGGTTCATATAATTCGCAATCCTCCTCATCTTATGGGTCTTTTGATTTCGAAATTGATAGTGGGAAAAGATCAAAGTCCAAATATAATGACAAATCACAGTACAGACCCTCAAACAACTGGAATAGTCCACAAATACCCTCAAACAGCTATAATAGACCCTCAAACAGCTGGAACAGAGTCTCAAGCAGTGGTAACTCTTACAGAAGGAACTTCAGAGGGAAGAAATAATGATGTATGATGATAAGGATGTTATGATGTTAATGTGATTCCTAATCAAATAATTAATTAACAATACAAAATGTTTTATCATTTCCAATTTTACATTATGAAGAGGCCATGGTACGATGCAGAACAGATGCAGAACAGTCTTGCATCAGTAGAGACAAGAGAAGAGAAAAAAGGCAATTGCTTTAATAATGTTTGAGCTTCGGAACAAATATGTTTGAATTTTTTGATGGATGAACATGCTTATCACATCAGCAAACTTAAGTTAAATTTTTCTGAAAAACACAAATATTTCCTCAGGGTCACATTTATATCAGTAGAGTTTGAGAGTAAATTATTATTATGAATTATTCTATATTACTTACCTTCTTATATTACCTATTTTTCTAAATGTTTATATTTCAACTGGAAAATTAAAGTTTGTTCCACTTGACATCGACCATTGGTGCAATACACAGACCACAGTAAACATTTTTGTGGACACAGTATTAGGTTGTATTTTTTATGATCATATTTATCATTAGTTTTTCTGGTTTAAATGTTGTGATGTTTTTAATGATCTAAAAGATTTTTTATAACGTATGTGATTAATTGATTGTTAATATATGCCTCTCTTGTCAAATGCATTTTCATATATTATATAATGTATTCACATGTCAACAATGGGCTACATAAAAATAAACAAAGTCATACAGAATTTTATAATATGTACAATTATGTGTATGGTCACTTTAAGCATTGAGCCTACTGTGAATTACATCTGATTAAAGCTGATCTCAGTTAGACACTTAAAAACTTTATACATTTCTAGTGCTATTGTTGTCAAAGTAAAAGAGTAAAGAGTGCGGAAGTAATAATATTTTAAATAGAAATGAATTCATTTCTTTGTATTGGAGTTTTGCCTCTATATACATTTATGAAGATAATGTTCTGGATATTAAACGTTTTATTATCAGTAGTGTATATGTAAGGCAAGGCAAGTTATTAAAAATAAAATAAAATAGAGTCTTGTCAGTTTGGATGAAGAACAAGGCTCATGTAATAATTGCACATCTAAACAGATGTTTTGAGTCTAGATTTAAATGTTGCTAATGTTTTAGAGCATCTGATCTCTTCTGGAAGCTGGTTCCATCTGCGGGTTGGCATAATAGCTAAAGGCGGATTCTCCTGGTTTTGTGTGAACATTTTGTATTTCTAACTGACTCGATCTTGATTATCTGATTGCTCTGTTAGGGTTATATTCAGTGAGCATATCCGTAATGTATTTAGGTCCCAGACCATTGAGTGATTTATAAACAAGAAGAAGCACTGAAGCCAGTGTAAGAACCTGAGGACTGGTGTTATGTGGTCAGCTTTTGTAGTTCTAGTAAGAATCTTGGCCGCAGTGATATGCAATTTGGTTTTTTCTCATGATTTGTAGGAGCATGTCAGGGCTAAACAGCAGCGGTGCAAGAATTGAGCCTAGTGGGACTCTGCATTTCATGGATGTCCACTTAGACTTATGCTCTCCTAAACTCACATAATAACCCTTCCCTTCTTAGTATGACCTGAACCATGTGAGTGCACACATTTTTTCAGATTTTCTAATAGTATGTTATGATCCACAGTGTCAAAAGCAGCACTTTGATGGTGGCAGTCGTGGCCTGGTGGTTCAAGTCGTGGACTTGTGATCCCAAGGTCGCTGGTTTGCTACTCGGTACAAGCGGGATACCACAACTGAGGTGAGTCCCTTGAGCAAGGTACCATTCCCCCAAACTTCTCCCCGGCACCGCATGATGGCTGCCCACTGCTCCGGGTGTGTGTTCACAGTGTGTGTGTGTTCACTTACTGCGTGGGTACACTGGGATGGGTTAAAATTAGAGCACAAATTCCAAGTAAGGGACACCGTACATGGCCACTTGTCACATCACTTCACAGTAATATTTTGCCAGAATCAGATATTAAAGAAAATCATTTATTATCTTTAGGAACACCGTTACTGTGCTGTGATGTGCTTGTAAACCAGATTGAAAACTATCCAGGAATCCATTTATGTTAAAGTAGTTGTTCAACTGATTAAAAACTGCCTTTTCAATAAATTAATAATCTTTAAAGGGAAGAATAAATATTGGCCTGTAGTTACTCAATAAAGTATCATCAAGATTTTCTTTTTCAGATGTCCCAGAAAGAAGTGAAGTGTTTACCACTTCTAAGAGATCTGCTACTAAAAAGTTAAGCACACATTTGAAAAAGGATGTGGGAATTTTGTCTAGGTCACAGGTTGACGGTTTAAGCTGCCGTACTATTTCGTCCAAAATGTTGCTATCATGTGCTTCAATGACAGTTTAAGTTACTGTTTGTGGTGGAGTTTTCCTGACCTCTGCATAGCTTGACGATGTGTCAAATGCCTTTCTAATATTATTGATTCCCTCAGAAAAGAAGGACGAAAGCTCGTTGCATTTGCTGTCTGAGAGCATTTCAATGGGAATTCGACAATGGGGGTTTGTAAGTGCTTCAACTGTAGCAAAAAGCGTGCGACTGTTGTTAAAGTTGTTTGTTTAACTTGTTTTGAGGAGAAGTTCTGTGGCAAGTTCCACATTGAAAGAATGAAGGCTGTCATTATAGAGGCTATAGTGATTTTCAAGTCTTCCGCCACATCCGCTTAGCTTTCCAACATTGTCATTTTATAATATGAACTGCTGTTGATTTCCTCCGTAGAGATTTTTGTCCGCCCGTTTTTCGGACTTTTGTCGGAACTATATTATCAATAACATTCTTAACTGAGTTGAAGGAATCAATAAGATTATCAGTCTGTAGAAATGTGTAATGTTGAAGATATTGGCTTCATGAATAGGGCACTTTTGTTCTCATTAATGCATCACATGTGAATATAACAGTCCCATGCTATAGCAAAATAGTAAAATTCTGAGAAAATTACTGAAAGCAATTTTGTAAACTCTTCAAAAAAGTTTGGAGAGTATTTTGGAGGTCTGTAAATAGTGGTAAACAAGGTGCATGGAGCACCAGCTATCTTTTTTCTTTTTATTTATTGTAAATTGTGTGTAAAATAATGTAGTAAGCTCTAATGTAGTTTTTGAATAAGGCAGTCATTACTCTGTCTCACTGTGACTCTCGTGCACAATAATACACAGCTGTGTCTTCAGTCCTCATGTTCTGTCCTTGTAGAGTAAATGAGCTGCTCGATGTGTCTCTAGTCACTTGAAATCTACTTTTTAGTTTATCACTGTAATATGTGTCACCACCACTGCAAATTCCTCCAACCCATTCCAGAGGTTTTCCTGCGGCCTGTCGTATCCAGTGAGAACATTAGCTGCCATCAGTAAGTGAATATCCAGAAACTTTACAGGACAGAGTCAAAGTCTCCCCGGGCCTGACAACACTGGATGCAGACTGAGTCAGTTCAACACAATAAACACCTGGTAAATATAAAACCAGATATTAACAAAAAATTACATTTTTGTATGACCACAAGTGAAGTATGTTTAAAATCAAACCATTAAATAAAATAGTTGTTCTTATACATACAGAACATTGTAGTACTCTGGTTCAATATATAGATCTATTAAAGACTTACAGGACATAGCTGCTAAAAGCAGCATCCAGCACAGAGATGAGGACATCATGTTTTCAGATGTGTATGACCTGTGACTTTACGTCTTTCTCCTCCATTAAAGTAATAAGTTGCATTTATAGCGGTTCAGCCTACAGTATGTCACCCAACAACAGAGAATAACTTTTTACCCTAAAATATTGTACTTATCAATTAAGTTATATATTATTATTTTTTTTGTCTTATGCACATCTTTCAACTAGATTCAGTATGAATTGCACAAAGATATCATGTAATGTAGATTATTTCTTTTCATCACACATTATTCCCATATTTGTGCTCATTAATGTGAAGATGAAATGTTTAATTTGTGGTTTGAATGTTTTTGTCAAAACATGTAAACTTGCAGCCTCCCGGACATCATTCAGAAACTGTTCACAGTTTGCAAATGGCAGGATTCTTGGCAAGACATTGTGTTATTTGTTGTTTTCTTATCTGATGTGTTCTTTCTGATGTGTAATATCAAAAGTATGGAACTCTGAAAGAAACTGTGGCTCTATTAAGCGAGCTTATGCCAACAGAATATCTTGTTCAGAACCTTAAAAGGTTATCTTGTTTCAAGGTTATGTAGCCAGCATAGAAAGTGAAGTTCAAATGTGTATTTATAACCAGAAATGACATATAACTTTAAAAACACTGAAATTTATAGCAGTGTTTTTGTACAGGGATGCTGTTAGTGTCTGTCACTGTGTTCTCTGGCACAATAATACACAGCTGTGTCTTGAGTTTGCATGTTGTTTCCATTCAATGTCACTATATTATTGGATGTGTCTCTGGTGATGGTGAACTTGTTTTTTAAAGAATCCTTGTAGTATAAGCTTCCACCAGTACCGATAAGCCCAATCCACTCCAGAGGTTTTCCAGCCGGCTGACGGATCCAGGCTGTGCCATAGCTAGAGACTGAGTAAGAGACTTTACAGTTGATGGTCAGGGAAGCATCAGGTCGAACAGTCAGAAACTCAGGTTGAGAGAGTTCCTCTGCATTAATACCTGTTGAAAAGTAACATAAAACATTCAGTTTAAATACTATTAATATGCCTTACCACAGTGAAATATAGAATAAATACATACACGTACAGTAAACTACGGTCAAAAGCAATGCTAAAGATAAAGAGAACATGCTGTATGTTACAGTATGGTTTACAGGATGATAGTGACTTGTCTCTAATCATCTGAGGAATGTATTTAATCTGACTCATCTCCAGTGTTTACATATGGAACAGGAAATTTGCATGCAAACACTTCTGCGTCATGTTGAATTGTCTGTCTCTAATATCTGCAAACACTTGATTAATTCCTCAAAAGACATTGTACTGACTATAAAAAACTATACTAACTATAAGAAACTGTACGACAACAGTTTTCCTATTCCTTGAAAGCACTATGAATAATTGCTTTAATTTAAGCCAAGGAAAATGGAGACAAAACCAATCCTGATTGATGCACTACTGCCACCTTCTGCTGTTTCAGTCACTGTGTCAAATGGAGAATATCATAAAGAATAATAAAGAATATGTGTCAGAGCTTCTTCATAACTGAATCACAAAATTTTATTTCATTTTAGTGCAAGTGTAATGTTAATGTAAACACTTAATTCATGCATTATTATCATGCATAATCCAGTAAAAGAGGATTAATGATATTTTTGTACAGGAATGTCACTGTGTGACAAAGACTAACAGCAAATTACTCTTCAATAATTGTAAAATATTAAATTTCTTTAAATTCAAATTTTTTTTCAGGAACTTTGGATTGTTTGTGGTATTTTTGAACAGAAGTGCTTGTGGTTTACATCACAGTGTCTGTATTGTCTGGCACAGTAATACACAGCTGTGTCTTCAGTCCTCATATTCTGTCCTTGTAGAGTAAACGCGCTGCTCGATGTGTCTCTAGTAATTTGAAATGTGTTTCTCAGTTTTTCACTGATAGCTGTGCTACCAGCCCAACAAATTCTTCCAACCCATTCCAGAGGTTTTCCTGCGGCCTGTCGTATCCAGTGAGAACAGTAGCTGCTATCAGTAATTGAATATCCAGAAACTTTACAGGACAGAGTCAAAGTCTCCCCGGGCCTGACAACACTGGATGCAGGCTGAGTCAGTTCAACACAATAAACACCTGGTAAATATAAAGCCAGACATTTTATAAGTAAAGACTGCTCAAATCTGAAGTGTAAATAAAATAGTGAAATACTTACAGGGAATAGCTGCAACCAGCAGCATCCACCACATAGTCGAGGAATTCATGATTTGAGGTGTGTAAGATCTGTGTCTTCACATCTTCTTGTCCAAAAGTAAAGTATATTAGGGGAAAATTTGCATATAAAGCGGTTCATCCTACAGATTTACACCTAACAATAGAAGACAAGAGATAAACTAATTTACCTAAACTGACTTTAAGACAATTGGACACTGTTTTTCTAAAACATGATCATACTTGTCTGCTGAGTGTATTTTTTTCTAAAGACATTTCTATGACATTCAGTCTTTATGGCACAGAGAGGTCATGTCACATATTTGTTCTTATTTATGTCAAGACGAAGTGTTGTATATGTGGTTTAAATGTTCAGTGTTAAACACCTGTAGACCTGCAACCGACCAGACATCATTTAGAAACTGTTCTAAGTTTGCTGGGAAATTACATGATTGTTTTTTTAATGAGTTATCTTTAAGGAATTCCTTTTTTGAATTCAACAATGTGTGAGCCGAATCCAGCAGTGTGGAGTCATCATTAACTGCGCTCAACATTTTAAAGTGATGCTAAAGGAAGCAAGGATATATCATGTCACTTGATTCTATTTCTCCGTCCTCTTGTCTTTTTCTTGCGTCCTTCCATGGTATCCAGGAGTATTGGAGCTAAGTAGCGATGAAAGGAGGCAAGGAAAATAACGTTTCTTATGCACAAATAAGAAATAAAAAGCATTATTTGTAACCGGTACCTCTCACGACCCCTGCACCAGACTTTTGAACTTAATGTCCCATCATTCCTTGCACTCAACATGGTTATTGATTACCCTGCTCCTGCAGCACATTCACACATACTCTTTTCAGGCTCAGGCTTTGTTTTATTCATTGTAAGGCCTGTATATTTTCAAGTGATGCTTGTCCTATATCCTGCATTCTATTAACTATTAGTATTTTAACGACCATATGCCAACCAATTTTCCGAAAGCCTTTGTAGCCAGGTACACAAGACATATTAATAACATTATAATTTATTGTTTTCACAAAAAGAAAAAAAAATAGTTCAACATTGTATTCTTATTTGCTCACATCGGCAGTTTTATTTTTGTATTCTCTTATTACAATTTAATGCATCTTATAGTCCACGTAGTCCCACGTGGGGTCACGCATGTTCAGCAGCCAATGAGAGGCTACGCGGGTCACGCTTAGTTTTTCGGCGCGAAGACGAAGCGCGGACGTTTGTTCTTCCGGTCCTTTCTCAAACTGAGTTAGAGACACGAGGGTAGCTGTGTACCAGCAAGCAGACAAAAACCGCTGCAAAGCCCTATATTTTGCCTGTGAAAAGTAAAAATAGGTGGAGCTCATTTCACAGAAGGTCTGGAGAAGTGTAACGGAACGAGAGAGAGAAGTTACGTTGGCTGCCCATTTGCATTTCGTTTGTGAAGCCTCGTCGTGTTTCACAGTGAGATAGACGGAGTAACGGTGAGCAATATGTCATTAAGCTGCTGCAATATGGTTGCCATAAAACCCTTTACTTTCAGTATGGTGATATTGATGTAATAGGTGTACTGAAGTGAATAATGGTGCAGTGTTCCTATTTTATAACTGAATTATCATTTTATGCTGATGTATGTTTTTAGTTAAATAGGAAAATATAGTTTCCTAAAGCAGACTTAAAGGGAAAGTTTTATTCATTGAAAGTAAAATGTTTGGAAATATGTGAATTGTTTACCACATTATTGCTGCTTATTTGAGTTTAGAGTTATAAGAGGGTAATTTTTAGTGCATTTCTCTTTCATGAATAGGCCTTTAGTGTTTGAGTAAATGAAGCACGCTTCTGTGATGCCTCTGACCCTGAACTCAAAATGTATACTTTTCTATTATTGCACAGTTATGATTTATGATATTTTGAATGTTAATGATATCTTATCATTAGTATTGTTGAAACCTGATTTTGCTAGAACAGCAGGTAAATGTGTGAGCACTTTATTGTTATGTTCTCAGAACTGATATTCTTAAGACTGAATGTTGTACAACTAAAGAAAAAAAGAAATCGAAAGAGATTTGAAATTTGTGTTAACATGAAGATTTTGTCAAAGAAACATGTTAAGGTTTATATTTGACATTTGCTATCCTGAATGATGCATCAGAGATTGAAAGGTGTTGAATGTTATCTTTCTGACCTGGTCTGTAGGTCAGGTTTTTTTTTAGAGGACGGATGTGGTCCGGAACCAACATCTTGCTGATATCGATGGCGAGCCAAGTCCACTGAAGGAAGTCCAACACCGAGCAGATATCCACGTATACACACCCATACACCCATACACGCGTACACACTACACTTACATTGCGAGCATCCTTGGAACTGCAGAAACTTTACAGTACAGAACTATTGATTCTTAAGTTTACGGGCCCAATGGACATTCTTTTATTTTCTAGTGTGCACACTACTACTTTATTTTTCTGATTATTTTGTATTTTTTGTATAACCTTTATCATATGTAAACAATACAAGAGTTATTACTCAACTGTTCTATTGTGTCTGTCTCTTTGTTGTTGCTCATTCAATGGCTCTTGTCGAATTTAGTGCCTTCTGATTCTGGTCCATGTTTCATTATTATTATAGTCCTAATTTTACTGTAGTTCACTTTTAACATTGCTAAAGTTGGTTACACCTTGCATTTTCTTTTTTTTTACAATAGCAATTTCATATATGTTTTTATTTATAGGAAACTATTAAACTGTATAAAGTATCAGCAGACATTAAAAAAATTATTTAGTTGCCTGTTAAACTCAGTTCATGTAGCACTTAAAGATTGACTTAAACGTCTTCTTCTATAATGAGTGTCACCAATCCAGATTGATGCACTACTGTCACCTACTGCTGTTTCAGTCACTATGTCATATGGAGAATATAATGAAGAACATCTCAATGCTGCTTTATTACTGAATCAAATAGAGGAAATGGGATCTCATTCCAGAGCAAGTGCATCGATAGAACCATAAAAATGTTTTGTTGATTGAATTACAGTGTTGGTGTTTTTGTACAGGGATCCTTATAGTGTATGTCACTGTGTTCTCTGGCACAATAATACACAGCTGTGTCTTGAGTTTGCATGTTGTTTCCATTCAATGTCACTATATTATTGGATGTGTCTCTGGTGATGGTGAACTTGTTTTTTAAAGAATCCTTGTAGTATAAGCTTCCACCATTACTGATCCAACCAATCCACTCCAGAGGTTTTCCAGCCGGCTGACGGATCCAGGCTGTATGATAGCTAGAGACTGAGTAAGAGACTTTACAGTTGATAGTCAGGGAAGCATCAGGTCGAACAGTCAGAAACTCAGGTTGAGAGAGTTCAAATGAATGAAAACCTGTTGAGAACAGAGAAAGATTAAAAAAAATACTAATAAAAATTACAATATTTTCATCTAAAATGCTGTCTATAAAATTACTATTTAATGCATTTAAAAAACATAAATACTTACACTTAACACCTGCCAAAAGCAACACTAAAGTGAACATGATGTATTAAAGACAAGTATCTGTTCCTCCTTCAGCAGTGATCTCAAGCCTGTACATAAACTGACTCAAGCCCACTGTTTACATATAGAACACAACATTTACATACACAGAGGTAATGAACCGTACATTAAAACAGAATGATATAAAGAGACAGACTGTCCAAACTGCTTTAAATAAACCGGATTCGATTCCATCCATATGGAATCCTATTTTATTCATACTGTACAGGGAAAGCATAAAGCAAAACTGTTAATGCAAACTATTGCTGTTCACACCACGCTCTTAAATATTTATTTTCTTTCAGATTTCTGGGACTGACTTGATCTGTTAACAATGACCCAACCTGAGGTCAATTTCTGCAATGATCAACTTAGAAGTGCTCTGTAAAAAGCATTTTATCTAGGTTTTAAAGCAATATTATAATAAATTGAGTAAATGTTTGCATTTGACATTGTTCTTTATACAGCGTGAAGTTAGTACTGAGAAAAACATTTCTAGCATTGTTAAGATTAAAAAGACACATTTAGACAGGGTTGCAGTCGTGGCCTGGTGGTTCGAGTGTTGGACTCATGATCCGAAGGTTGCTTGTTCGAGACTAGGTACCTATACCACGACTGAGCTGAGTCCCTTGAGCAAGGCACCGTTACCCCAAACTGCTCCCCGGGCGCCGCAGCATGGCTGCCCACTGCTCCAGGTGTGTGTTCACATTGTGTGTGTGTACAATGGGATGCATTAAATGCAAGTATGGAACACCATACCAAGTCACTTCACTACAGTGTGTGCCATGACCTTCACCTAGACATGGTAGACATTCTGTGCATCATTCCTTTTAGACATCCACCCTCCTTTTTGCTAAGTTTAATAATAATTAAAGCTGTAGAAATGATATAAAAGGAGTGGACTTTGTCTGGAACTTTGGATTGTTTGTGGTGTTTTTGAACAGAAGTGCTTGTGGTTCATATCACTGTGACTCTCGTGCACAGTAATACACAGCTGTGTCTTCAGTCCTCATATTCTGTCCTTGTAGAGTAAACGTGCTGCTCGATGTGTCTCTAGTAATTTGAAATTAGTTTCTCAGTTTTTCACTGATAGCTGTGCTACCACTACTGCAAATTCTTCCAACCCATTCCAGAGGTTTTCCTGCGGCCTGTTGTATCCAGTGAGAACAGTAGCTGCTATCAGTAAGTGAATATCCAGAATCTTTACAGGACAGAGTCAAAGTCTCCCCGGGCCTGACAACACTGGATGCAGACTGAGTCAGTTCAACACAATAAACACCTGAAAAAATATTAAATGATTATCTTTATATCAAAGCATTGTAGCAAGGTTCAATAAATATTAGTTCTTACAAGTTATCAGTGCTGACAGCAGCAAAAAAAGCCCTACAGAAGTGTCTGGCCATGAGCCCAACATGATTTCAGAAGAGCTACTGATAATCAAACTGTCTATATTGAGTCATGTTTTAAACGTTTTAAACTTATGAGGGGAGGAGGAGGAGGGATATTTGAATGCAACACTTTATTTTGCCTCAGTTTGAAGGTGCAAAGTTTTGAACTCCCCATTTTCAGCTTATCACTTTCTTGAATTTGAATTAGTTAATAAATTACAAATAAATGACATTTAAATTATTTGTTTTTAACATATTTGAAGAATGGAGTGTCACGTTATCAGATATTTTACTTCTAGGTTATTGCACCCAATAGAATTTATGATAATGAAATATTGTAATAGGAAAAAAACGCCACAGTATGACTTTTAAAAAAGTGATGTTTAAGTGTAAACATGATGTTATAAAATATTTTAAAGGTGTTTTAAAATAAATTAAGAATGCCGCCAGGGAAACTTTTTATTTTTGTTATTTGATTAATAAATCACTCGTCAAATAACGCCACTCCTACTTTTGAGTAAAATAAATTAAAACTGAAAACAACTTTAAGTTGAAATAGCTATCAATGATGAAAATGTGTTTGTAGTTGAAATGTGCATAAGTCAACTTTCAAACAACAAATTTTTTAAGTTGGTGCTGTGTATTATTTAATTGTTTTATTATTGTAGAAAACTAAAACTTTATCATCAATTATATGATTAAATTGTTGATTATGTGCTGGGAACAAATACTATTAAATAAAAGAAAACAATAAATGCAAGTGAAGCACACATTTTTAAAGTTAAAATGTAAAAGTTTGTGGCACGTTTATGAAGCAGTAAATAAGTCCAATATTTATAATTTAATTATGATAATTTAGTTATAAACGGTCCACTGACTTTTGTGCTATAGTCTTAACTGTTGTTTTTATATTCTATGCTGTCACCTCTCTCAAATGGAGAAGTATTTGAGATTCTTGAGGTTTATATATGTCTGTCCCATTAAGTGTTTCACTGTGTTTGTCTTGCACAGTAATACACCGCAGAATCCTCTGCTGTCAGACCAGAGAGTTTTAGAAATGAAATGCCTCTGCTGTTGTCTTTTGTTATTTCTATTCTTCCCTCAATGCTTTTCCCATATGATGTATCTCCAGTGTGAGTGTTGATATGCCCAATCCATTTTAAAGGCTTCCCAGTAGGTTGTCGGATCCAGCTAATTCCATAATCACCAAAAGTGTAACCTACAGCTCTACAGGAGATGCTTAAAGTTTCTCCAATCTTTTGAAGTATTGAAGAGTGAGGAATGGACTCCAAACTCTGACACTGGACACCTAATGAAGGGGGAAAAGACAAAAAATGAAAGGGGAATAGGAATTTTTTTTTTCAAATAAAGTTTAGATTGACAAACACAGCGCTCAGAAGAGACTCACACAAGAGTCTCCAGCAGAGGACAGTGAATAAGAAGAGTGTTGTCTTCATTCTGGAAGTGTTGAAGTTACTGAAGATCCAGAGAAGCACATTTATAGTGGATGGGTGGAATTGATATTTGCATTTTGATCTCTTAAGTGTAGATTCATTGTCATTACATCATCCACCTGATGGATGATTTTGAAGAATGTTTGTTAGAAAACCATTGGTTGACTTCCATGGGTTTTGTGTTCATACGAGATGAGTGGGGATCAATGGTTTTTGGCTCACAGCATTCTTTAAAATATCTTATTGTTTTCTTTGCAATAGAAGGAAAGGTTTAAAATAATAACAGGATGAGCAAATGATGACATCATTTTTATTTTGGGCCCAACTATACCTTTAATGTAAATAAATGTTAAATATAGCAGAAATAAATTTCAATAGTAGATTTTTCATAGAAGGATGTAGGAACACCATCTAGAAAATTTGATTTTATAGATAAAGTGAATATGTCAAACACCATTATAGTTTATGCCTCGACAATAAAGCATCTTCCTGATTTAACCTAAATACATTATCATCCTCTGCTGCCACCTTTTGTTAGCAAGATATAAATTTCATCAGGCATAAAACAGTTTTTGTTCAACCCTAAAAGTGTTTTGTGTTGATGTGTTGCTTTCGCACAATAATATATGGCTGTGTCCTCTGCTGTCAGTCCTGACAGTTTCAGGTACGTCATACTCTTTGAATTATCTCTAGTGACTTCAATTCGCCCTTCAAAAGATGTGGAGTAGTCATGGCTTCGACCATGACTATAAATTCGTCCCATCCACACCAGTGGTTTTCTGGCTTGCTGTCTGATCCAGTGCATGCTACAGCAGTCAAAAGGGAATCCAGATCCACGACAGGAGAGAATTAGACTCTCACCAGGCCTCTTCTGAACTGTGTTTTCAATGGACTCCATGCTTTGACATTTTATGCCTAGAAAGAAAATGTTAAAAGTTTATTGAAATTGTAATGTATTTCTTTAGTACTACTAAAAGGGTCTTACAGTCAAACTTACAGTTAAAGGCAAGAGAGAGCAACAGGAGGCAGAATGTGCTCTTCATCTTGTTCTAAATGCTGGTTTACAGATCAAAGACAAATAAATATCAAGTGAGCACATGACATTTTTCGAGATTTGCATTGGGACGTAACAAGTTCATGACTGGAAAGGCCGCAAACCACAAAACACAATCCATCCTTCAATTTCCTATTGACTGATATAACATTCTACATGGCAGACAACATATATGATTATTACTTTTACTTGTTGGCGGTTTGTGCCAGTCTCATGCTTTCAAACCATGATGCAGTTCACTGTGTTAGCTGGAGAATATAAGAGAAAATAAAGAGTATAACTGAATTTAACAGGACACACCACAGAAGGGGAAAAAATGTGATCTCATATGAATGAACAGATGCTTCTTGTGCAACTTACATTTCTTCTTTTTCTTTGTATGCCAATTTACATAACATAATAAATAAACAGATCATTTACATTGAACTGTAAATAGTGTATTGTCGGCTGCATTACAATTTTATTCTTTATAAAATAATCCAGTGAAACAGGATTATTATTGATGTTACTATCATTTGTGTACAGGGGTGCTGCTAGTGACTGTCACTGTGGTATTTGGCACAATAATACACAGCTGTGTCTTGAGTTTGCATGTTGATTCCATTCAATGTCACTACGTTATTGGATGTGTCTCTGGTGATGGTGAACTTGTTTTTTAAAGAATCCTTGTAGTATAAGCTTCCACCATTACTGATCCAACCAATCCACTCCAGAGGTTTTCCAGCCGGCTGACGGATCCAGGCTGTGCCATAGCTAGAGACTGAGTAAGAGACTTTACAGTTGATGGTCAGGGAAGCATCAGGTCGAACAGTCAGAAACTCAGGTTGAGAGAGTTCCTCTGCATTAATACCTGGGAAATAAAAAAATTAAGGACTTTTAGATTAATTTTCACAAGCTTTTGAAGAACTGCTGGAGCTATTTCAGAAAAAAATAACTTACAGTTTGCCCTTAATAAAAATAACACTACAAGTAAATAGATCATTTTGTATTTGAAGAGAGTTTAACTAAATAGAAGCAAGTGGTTCTCTTGCTTTTGGGATTAGAGGAATGTATATGAACTCATCCCCCGCTTTACATATGGAACAGGCCATTTGCATAAACATATTCCATTAGTCTTTTTATTTTCATCTAATTGTAATTTATCATCTACTGTGTTATGTTGATAAGTACAGTAAACTTGGAATAAGCATTTTGTAACAGAAATTTTTTCAGAATGAGTTCTTATAAACAGTTTTTAACATAATTTCTCTGTATAATTAAAGAAAAGTTATGTTAAACAACCAAGTTTAATCATGTGATACCAATGTTACAATGTGTTGATTGCTTATTACTCAACAAATTAAGTAATTCCAAAAAAAATTCAGTGTAGAAACTGCTTGTGTCGTCACTACATGAACTAAAATATGATTGTTGTTAAGGAACAAACGTCATCATCATCATCAGCAAGTTATTTAACTCTGCTGAAAACAACATGAGAAGACAATGTTTATGAAGAGATATACCGCCACCTGTTCCAATGCAAACATAACCATAACATTACTTCAGAGAGAAATGGTATGCTCAGTGTGAATATCTTTCTTTACAATAAAACACAGTAATGACCACTTCACCTTATGATTCTGTGTATCACTGTTCTGCTCTCACAGCTATGGGTGGACATTATTGGACCTTTTCCTGGAAGGGCGGCGCGGCCGCTTAAAGTGAGCTACTTTTGGGCCACGTAATGCCCAACACTGCCATTTATTCATGACTTACTATAAAGTCCAGCCTCTTGTACCTACATGCTGATAAGTTGTACCTCATAGCTAGACAAAAAAGACAAAATTGCTAAAAAAGTATAACTTACAGAATATGCATGCAAAAAATAACTTTTGTCAACTCCTGTCAGCTAATGTAGGCCTATTCTAATGTTTCAAGTCAACTGTGTTACCGCTTTATTTTCATGTAGACAGGAAACCGTTTGCATGTCCACATTAACCAATAAAATGTTGGTTTCCTGCGCAGGTGGATCTTTGTAAGACAAGTCTCTTATAAAAGTAAAAAGTGTTTCATTACATGACATGACTTCTATTTCAGTGTAATGATTATCATGTTGGTATTGTACTAGGTAATCATTTTCATCAAATGGTTTGAGTTGATTTTGAGTTGATTTCTACTAAGATGAACTATGCAGTTTTGAGTTAATTCCTCTTAATTTTAAACGTTTTATAAGGCAACTACTTCTTTTGTATTTTCGAGTATACAAAAGTTCAAAGTTAGACAACTGAAATAATTTAGTTACTTCAACAATTCCCTCAATCTTGAGTTGGAGAAATGCAATATACAAATGCGATGGCACTTCTCACAAGATAAGCAGGAGCATCACTCTTCTAAACAATGGCATCACCGAAGCTCAAAATTAACACAAACTCTTTTAATTTACCAAGATAGATGAACATAAAGCTTTTACAAGGCTTTATCATATCTAAAAAAACACATAAAAAGTCCTATAATGCGGTCTCATGCGAAGCGAGCCGGTAACTGACAATCATTCTAAATTAATCGTGTTGAATTAACTTGTTATAGATAAGTTGATTGACCTCAAAGTAAGAATTAGTTACAGAAACTCAAATGATTTAAGTTAGTTAAAAATTACATCCAGTGTACAAACCAATAGTGTGAAAACTGTAATATAACTCACTTGCCCAAAAAATATACAAAAACAATAAAAAATAACTTCAAATGTTATGACGATTGTATTGGGAATGGTATCATTTGTATTAAGTTGAACAAATATTATATGTAAGAAATGTTTTTGAACAGAAGTGCTTGTGGTTTATGTCACTGTGACTCTCGTGCACAGTAATACACAGCTGTGTCTTCAGTCCTCATATTCTGTCCTTGTAGAGTAAACGAGCTGCTCGATGTGTCTCTAGTAACTTGAAATCTACTTTTTAGTTTATCACTGTAATATGTGTTACCACTACTGCAAATTCCTCCAACCCATTCCAGAGGTTTTCCTGCGGCCTGTCGTATCCAGTGTGAACAGTAGCTGCTATCAGTAAGTGAATATCCAGAAACTTTACAGGACAGAGTCAAAGTCTCCCCGGGCCTGACAACACTGGATGCAGACTGAGTCAGTTCAACACAATAAACACCTAAATAAAGAAATAACATTGTAAATAAAACATTAGATCACATTTTACTTTAAGTTGTGTAGTTATTAAGACTTACATGGGATAGCTGCCATCAGCAGCACTAAAAGTTGTGAGCTAAACATGACTTAAAACTTAAGCTGAGTAAGAGTCGACTGTTAATATTGACAGCCTTCTTTAACACAAAAGGAGGACATGAAAAATTTGCATACAGCGCAGTAGCGTATCTAAGGTCATACAGTGTAAATAACCAATTGCTACAACATTTGCAAATTTAAGAAACACTTTTGATGACGATGAGAAGGACACACATGCTTCTTTTTCTCAACAGGACAAAAAATATTTTATGTGTAATATTGATCTCAAGTGTTTGGAAAGGATTCACATGTAAATTTACTGTCAAAATATAAAAAATATACCAATAGGGGAAAAAATGATGTATTTTATTGAAATGGATTACTGCTTCAACTACTTTGTATTTAGTAAATAATATGAAGATAATATATGTATTAAACAGCGAACCTGTTTAACAATATTTGATCTGTAAATATTTTGATCACAGCAAAGAAAAGACCCATGGTTTTATAAACAATTGGTCATGGGTTTTAGGCTGTGGGTTTCCTGCCAATTCGCCTCTATAGAAAGTCCGAGTACAGCACTGTGTACTTGTCATTCATTCTAGCATATTTTCTTTTGAAGTCCAAAAATGGAAGGTTTTGAGTGTGAAATTCCGAATATTGAAATTCCAGATATTGAAATTCCAGATGTGGAATTTCCAGATGTTGAAATTCCAGATGTTGAATTTCCATATGATGATCAAGAGATGGAGATGACAGATATTGAAATTCCTGATGGAGATTTTGAAACTAAGGATAGGCGTTGCAGAGCAGGTCGAAAACCAAACCAGCGAGTCCTACAACAGCGCAAAGGCAATCGTGTAGTCAAGGTGAAAGACTACATACGGTGCTCTGTCATTACTGTCACCTTCTGCAACTTCATGTTTCTGGGTACTTCTGCATTGGTATGCTCCTTAAAGGTAAAAAATAGTTCCCTTTTCTAATACATTGAATATATCGATTCATTCATAGGCCAACCTGAATTATTTATTTTATTTCTAGAGACTTGATATATATTTTTCTTACTCTCAGATGAATGAAGTCAAATGTGTTCAGCTCCACTGATGGAGTTACTAACATTTACCTTCATGTATAATGATAATGCCATTTAGCTGAATTCTTTTTTTTTTAATTCGAATATTTACAGTCAATCAATGGAAAGATAAGAAAAGATGTTGCTGGTGCCAGACGGTTCGCCTGCTATGCTCTGACTGCCAATATTTTTGCCATCATTGGGACCATCATTTGCATCATCGTCATCATCATTTTCGGAGTTAACTTTAATTATGAAAAGTGCTTCAAAAAATTAAATTAACATTTCTTTTGACATTTGTACTTATTGTCAATCACAATTAAAACAGAAAAGTAAACAATGCGATGCCAGAGTATATTTTTTTGAATATGATTAAAGAAAGATAACTCTTCTGGCTTTTTCTTATACATCACATTACATTGCAGTTAGAAAACTATTAGTGTTTTACTGTATTTTTTCATATATTTTATTCAGAACTATTTTTTAATGTGCAGTATAACTAACAATAACTTACATCTACTGTCTTGAAGATTTGTACACAAACAATGCAATGTAATCTAAATGCACATTACATTAAATGTTATAAATCAATTAAAAAGTAATAAGAAGTTCATTGTCAATTGTTCACCATTTCTATTTTAGCTTTGTTACATTTTGTTAAACGTTTTGTTTTTAAACATCTCTTGTTTTTAAACATCTCTGGTCATTTCAAGTCTCCCGTTTAAAGAATCTGCTTTACATTGGGTTCCACGGTAGGCAAGACCCATCCACACAAGTGGTTTTCCAGGCTCTTGTCTGACCCTGTGCATAAGGCAGCAGTCAAACGTAAATCCAGATCCACCACAGGAGAGGGTCAGAGTCTCACCAGGCCTTTTCTGAACTGCATGCGTGTTTTTATTTTTGTTTCTGTTAATAACTCTTCAGGTACACTAAAAATACAGCATTTTGGTAACATTTAGGTCTTGAACTCAATTCATCGAGGGCCACAGCCCTTCATGTCTGCTACAACCCTAAATAAACACACCTAGTCCAGCTTATCAAGGTCTTCCGGATTACCAGAAACTTCAGAGCGGGTTTGGGTTGGAGCTAAGCTGGGTTTTTTTAAACCACTGCATGATATCCAAGTGATAATTCTTTCCTGTGCCATGATATTTCATCCTTAATAACAATTCTGTAAAAAATCTCAAACCTTAATGACCTCCTTCCAAGGAACACAATGAAGATATTTTAAATAAAGTTGATAACGGAACATCCCATTGTTCATTTCCATTTTTTTTTCCTAAATATATTCTTTAGTGTTTGGAAGATAGAAAGTAATACAGGTTCTAAATAACAAGAGTGTGGGTCAATAATGACACAGTTTTTATTTTTGAGTGAACTTGATGACATCACTGGATG
The DNA here is from genome assembly GCA_033220385.1 of Triplophysa yarkandensis. NCBI lineage: Eukaryota > Metazoa > Chordata > Actinopteri > Cypriniformes > Nemacheilidae > Triplophysa > Triplophysa yarkandensis. The sequence continues at coordinate 12,533,172 of CM065661.1, forward strand.
TAACTTAGATTAGTAATAGAATAAAATATTAGAGTAGACAAATAACAATTGAAGAGTGGTGAAACATACGAAATTCTACAACAACAAAAAAACATAGAAAATGAGTTATTTTAAATGTTTAAAAGAGAGATTTTTTATTCTAGGCATGACCAAATGTTGAAATACAACATAACAGGTTTGAGTGCTTTAAGGTCCATAAACTGATGCCAGATGAACCACTATGACCATTTATTTATGGGAACAGAAAAGCAGCATTTAAAATATGCGACGATAAATGATGACAATGTGTTTTAAAAGGAAAGCATACATCACATAAATAGAGAAAACAAGAAATAAAAGATGAGCAGAACACCGGTGTCAAAGGCAAATTTTCTGCTGCAGGTTCTGAAACTTCATCTTCTCAAGGGGATGAACCATATGAACCATATGAACCATATGAAACTACTGAACCTGTCAAGCCTTAAACTGACTCATTCTGTTCACCAAAACATGACCAGCTGCACCCTGCACCTGTGAAGAACCTCTATTACAGGAAAATACACAAATAATAAAACACGGAAAGAGAACATTTTCATGAAACATTTACCAAGACTATAACAAGTGCAGTTATTGGTATTTATGACATCATTAAAAAAATCAATTAAACTATTTTCTAGTAATTATGCATATGTATATTTAAAAAAGTATTATTTAATGTATTATTATATATATATATATATATATATATATATATATATATATATTATTTTATATGTTTAAATATATAAAAAAATGTTAAAATAAGTAAGTTAAATAAATATTGTAAATGATCCATCACTGTTTTCTGATTCTTTGTCCTTTATTGTTGATTTTGGTAATATAAAGTCACTTTTCCAGCAGGTTTTTCAAGCTTTTGCTCTAAAGAAATGTCAAACCCGAAAAACTTGAAAGTGCTGAAAGAAGTAAAACACCCGGAACTCCTATTTCTCTTCACGTGCGAGGACAGTAAGAAGAAGGGATTTTCTGTCTTTTGCCTCCACATTGTTTTATTGTCTAATTAAAGGTAAGTTTACAGATTATATCTCATGTGTGAAATGCATCAGCAGCATTCAAATCAAGCGCTGATCCGTGATAAACAAATGTGAGGAAACCGAGAAGGATTTGTTTGTTTCACACAGCTGTCTTTCATTTGCTGTGTTCGGATTATTATGGGTTATATTTGGTAAGTTAGCGGAGAGAAAAGCGACCATGTGTGTTGTGACATTAGACACGGTCTCGTTTGATTTAAAGCACAAGGCTTGTCATGCTCTTTAATTCCTGTCAATCACAGTGAAAAACGGCTGAAGTGGGCGTGGCTTTAGGGCCGGAAGTGTAATATTTTGGGTACAAATAAATTGTTTTTTAATGTAATTAAATATTTAAAAAAGAACAATGAAGAAGAGTGCATAACGGATTGGCACTTTTTAAAATAATAAAAAACAGTGATACCTTAATAAGAGAACAAGAAAACATTTATGCAAATTCTATTCAAAAGGTGGCATCACTAAAAATGATAAAATGTAACATAAAATGATCAAATGTCACAAAGAAAAATGTTTAAGTTTTTAGTTTAGACATTACCTCCATTTTTAGGATGTTAATGTGTTTATTATCATTCCAAAACATGACACAAATTGTATTGTACACATTTTTTATTATTATTTTAATGAAAAAAAAAAATACTTAAAAAATATATTGTATTAAGACAATCTTCCTGATTATATAATCCAGTGGAGGGTGTGATAATGGGCTTCTTGCGCCCCCTATAGGAATAAAACTAGAACACAGTCACTGCCTGTACCTTACTTGCTCACCCTACTATCAGTAATATATGCATAAGGATCTTCTCCATATGATTATATTAATTATTTCTCATATGATGATGTTCTTTGAACCCCATGTGGAATACAGGGTTCACGATGGAGAGCCACAAACAGGTGGTGGAGAGGCTGCGTGGTGCTTTCCGCTCAGGAGTGACTCTTCCGGTCGGTTTTCGTCAAACCCAGCTGGAGGCCATGCTGTCCATGCTTGAAGACAATGAAAGCAAGATTTTAGAAGCACTACATCAAGACCTTGCTAAGGTATATGCACGGTCTTATCCTCAAGTTGCCAACACTTGAATTTGACACATGAACTAATGCATCCATTTTTTTCCCCTAACAGCCCAAGTTTGAGGCAGTGATGTCTGAGATTGATATGGTGGTGAATGATCTATGCTACACGATCAGTAACTTGCACACCTGGATGAAGCCCAGTTATGTGGGCACAAATTTGGTAATATTCCCTCTTGAAATCCGTCGGTGCTATGCTTGTTATGGCAATGGAGATTAGAAAGGATAGAAACCTAAGTTGTGTTTTTGTGTTTGCATTTTTTAGGCAACAAAGCTGGATGACTGTTTCATACGCAGAGAGCCGTTAGGTGTGGTGTTGATCATTGGAGCGTGGAACTATCCTCTTCAGCTGGTTTTATTACCTTTGATTGGTGCCATCGCTGCCGGTACCGTCTATATTTTCAGTGTCATAAAGACTTTACATATCACATTTATGGTACGTTTAATTTAAGATCTGTTTTCAGGTAACTGTGCAATACTCAAACCGTCAGAGATAAGTCGGTCGACTGAAAAACTTCTAGCTGAACTCATTCCCAAGTATCTTTCCAAGGTAATCTTGCTGTTTAACCCTGCGGCCCAGTTTGTGAAATTTGGTGGGAATGTTAAGGATTACAACCATTTATATTGAGATTCTGTATATACATCACCTGTAAATCTCTCACATGTCCCTCATGTTGTATCTTTTAGGATTGTTATGCTGTCGTTCGTGGTGGACCAGAGGAGACCAAGTCATTGCTGGAGAACAGATATGATCATATATTCTACACAGGTGATTTCTCATGTTTGTCAATGGCAGATTAAGCCAAAGTTGCCACCTTTCCATTTGCCTCAACCACACATTCTCACTTCCTTTAGGCTCTCAGTCTGTGGGTCGATGCATCCTCCAGGCTGCCGCCGTGCACCTGACCCCAGTAACTCTGGAGCTCGGTGGCAAGTGTCCTTGTGTGTTACATGGCCACCTTGACATGAAATCTGCCGCTAAGAGGCTAGTGTGGTCCAAGTTTTTTAACGTAGGGCAGAGCTGTGTGGCTCCGGACTATGTTTTATGCACTGCTGAGACCAGAGATATATTGCTACCATCCATCAAAGAAGCTCTGGAGAGCTTTTATGGATCTGAGCCTCAGAAAAGCCAGGATTTGGGTTGCATTGTGACAGAAAAGCACTGGAACCGATTGGTTGAGATGCTGAAGAGGTCCGAGGGCAAGGTTGTGATTGGAGGACAAAGTGTTAAAGAGGAGAAGTACATTGGTGGGTATGGAGTGACTCGAAAACATTCAGTGATTACAAGGTATTGTTTTCATGTCTCTTATCGACTCTTTCCTTGTTTAGCCCCCACTGTTGTCGTGGATGTGCTTGAGTCAGATGCTCTAATGCAAGAGGAGATTTTTGGCCCCATCCTCCCTATTGTGACTATAAAGTCTCTCGATGAGGGAATCAATTTCATCAATGAAAGGGAAAAGCCACTTGCGCTTTATGTGTTTTCCGATGAGTCTCAGGTATGGAGGGTGAAACAATATACATTTAGAGGAACCTAATGTTATAGTTCACCTTAAATATTAATTGAGTCATCATTGACTTTCACTGTTGCCATATAAAAAGCTGTTTTAGTTTTTTTCCACCACAGACAACACATAAATATTTGAATTTGAATTGAAGAATGTTGGTAAGGGCGTCTATTGACATGCATTGGTTTTGTGTGAATGGGTGCCACTGTTGGTTAATTTCAACACTCTTCAAAATATCATCTTTTGTGTTCTGCAGAAGACAGGTTTGAGATAAAAATGTAAAGTGTGATGTCTTTCTTTTAAGGTTGTGAACACTGTTCTTGAGAGAACCAGCAGTGGGGGATTCTGTTCCAATGATGGAATAGTTCACATGACTCTTCCTGGTTTACCGTTTGGAGGAGTGGGTAAGTGAACCATCAAACGTAGGCTGTAAATCCATTTTTCAAGTTACAACTAGAGTACATTTAAACACACCCTTGAAAACACACCTTTACCTTTACATTAACGCTGCATTCAAACTAAATCTGTGTATGTTTGGGCAGGTGCCAGCGGGATGGGCAACTATCACGGGCAATGGGGTTTCGAGACGTTCAGTCACAAGCGTGGCTGCATGCTGCGTGGCTGGGGACTGGAACGTGTCAACGTGTTGCGCTATCCCCCCTACAAAGAGAGCAATCTAAGCTGGCTGCGCTGGGCCACCACTGCCAAGAAAAAGGGATGGGCAGCATGCTCCATTATGTGAGGGGGCAGCCTTTCCATTAAAATCACTTAAAAGGCATTACAGTCTGAGATTTTGTTACAGAATACAGTTTTCTTGGGATTTTCCATAATATAAGTATGTATTAAAATAACAGTGTATATCATGTATGTCTAATTGCCACCAGAGGGCAGAATTAGGACATGCCCAAAAGGGTAGGTTAGCCCCACAAAATTATTCTTACATTAAAATGGAAAATATTTCTACAACCTTTTAACTTCACCAAAGTTGTCTATGTAATCTATTGATTAAAACACATACAGGTCAGGTCTAAGGAAACCATACAAACATGTAATCCAACACTACATTTAAACAGTTGGCATTTGTAGAGGGCTAGTTTGGATACGTAAAATTTAAATTTGTTGTTCTCATTTTGATATACAGATTGGTTAAAAAGTGTTTTTTATTATTGTTAAAAATATAAAGCAGCATTGTATATGTGTTGATAATGTTATTTTGATCTTCGAGACACAAAAATAAAGACTGATGAACATTTTGTAAACTACTTCACAGAAAATGTAACGTTTGCAGACATCTTTAAATGTTTAACAATATTCCAAAATTAAATTAAATAACAATGTATCAATGTATTTCTTGAACTGAAAAACAAGTAGTTTTTAGGGATGGTTTATTTTAATCTATAAAATGTATTTCAATTGTTTTCACATGGGTTATATTAAATCTTAGAAATACATTAACAATCCAAATCATATTTGTGTGACATTATTATGTTAACACACACATTCCAAATACAACAAACCCTGCACCATAATCTTGCTTTCTGAATTAGTGGGTATGCATTTAAACTTTTGTCCTGCTTAAGATATATATTTAGGAAAAACACAATATTAATGCTTCTACGCTCTTCTAAACTGCAGTTGCAGGGTCCAGATTCCAACACTGTTTACTAATCAATAAAATGTCAAATACAAAAGGAAGGTCACATGGTTCAGATGCGTGAGCTGGTGATTGTCCTTTATGGTATGTCCCATCAAAGACGCTGAACCAGTAACACGGTTGTACGTTCTTGCATTAAGTCGATCTTAGGGTTCAGGTTTGTAGGAGGATGTTTGGTTGCTGCCAGATTTGCCTGGCTCTGATGCTTGTGGTTGAGGGGAGGCGGAGGTGCTCGCAGGACTGGATGGCTCTTTTTGAACAAGTTCTGGCTCATCTTGGCCAGCCTGTGGAGGATGAACAAGGACCTTGTCGATAATACCAAAATCCTGAGCTTCCATTGGACTCATGTATCTGTCTCTCTCCATCACACCCTCTTTGTGAGAATACCAAAAATAAAATTTGATTAAGACAGAAATATGGAAATCTCCATGTACGTCTTGCAAAACGCAGTTACCTATAGTCTCCAACAGCTGGCCAGTGTGTTTTGAATAGATAGCGTTGATCTGTCTTTTTAGCTTGAGAATCTCCTCTGCCTGGATGGCAATATCTGTTGCTTGCCCCTGTGTGTATAAATAAATATATATAAATTTTTTAGATAGTTATACATTTCTATGCAGTGTTGTTAAATTGATTCTTACCCTTGCACCTCCAGAAGGCTGGTGCACCATGATTCTGGCATTGGGCAGGGAATGCCTCATGCCTGCGGTTCCTGACGCCAGCAGCAGACTGCCCATACTGGCAGCCTGACCCACACACCAGGTAGAGATGGGATTTAAGATGTACTGCATAGTGTCATAGATTGCAAGTCCAGATGTAACTACACCACCTGAAATAAATAATAGTATAAAGAAACAAAGAAAAGGCATGTGAGCATAGCACCATAATACATATAGAAATCAAACTGTTAGCTTAAGATCAATTGTATAGCTGTTTTGTAAGAAAAAAAAGGCATTGATGATCTACACAAACTATTCTGTCAATGGATTCTCTCACCAGGGCTGTTGATGTACATGTGAATAGGTTTGTTATTGCTCTCCGACTGGAGAAAAAGAAGCTGAGCAATAACCAGTGAAGCCACAGAGTCGTCAATCTAGATAAAATCATATCAGCACACTGAGAGAAGAAAAATACACAATATCTCGTATCTACAAGCTTTTTACTTACTGGACCCATGACACAGATAATTCTCTCCCTGAGTAGCCTCGAGTAGATGTCATATGCACGCTCTCCTCGTCCCTGAGGCAAACCAAGTGTTCAAACCATGTCTTTAATAATACAGATGAAACTTGACACTTCAATTATCATCTTTATATGACTCAATCAAATCTATAACTTTTCGAGGTTAAGTTAAAAAAAACTTTTAATCTGAAGTTGTATGCCTAAATGTTGTAAATAAGTTTAATGGACAAACATATTATTTAGCAAACATACATGTAGAATGAATCCATTTTTAAATGAAAGATTCGACTGAATGTTGAGGAAAGAACGACCAATGAGAGCGAAGAATAGACAGGAACTTTAAAATTCTTTAAAAAGCATCTCAGAAAGAGATCTTAAGAAGCTGCTGGATAAAATGATAAGAACACATTTCTACTCAAAAGGTGACTAAACTGAAGATGATCAAACAAGAATTTATTTTATAATGTATTGTTTTATTTTGATTTGTAATACACATCTCCCATTTTGGTGAGTTTATTATCATGATGATGATGATGATGATGATGATGATGATGATAGAACATAAGAGCATACATAAGTAGTGTAACATCACATGATAAGTGTCAAGGTTAAAACTATGGACAAAAGAAAGCTCTTACTGTCTGCTCCACAACAATAGGTATAAGAGGACTTCTCCATACAGCAGTCTGATGAATGGATCGAATCCCTTTCAGTGTAGTAGAACCACATTGTAAGATCCTCTATAAAACACAACAACAACTGGTGATCAACACTGATTCCCAACTATATGGTGCAAGATTATTACACATGGTGAGTATACAATTAATATGACACTTGAACAACTAAAGACAGATTTTATTTATTATTATTGTTAAATGTTAACAGAAAAAAGCTAAACAATTATGTTAAGATGTTTAACATTTAAGTCATATGAAGAACTGCAAACTTGCTGGTAAATAAACAACAACACTGAATATGTTTAAGAGTTTTGGTTGTCATTGATTCTGTGGTGCTTTCGATTATAAATAATTAATAACA